>PVKS010012053.1:0-54910 GCA_004027875.1 Aplodontia rufa | reverse complement strand
AAAAAAAAAATTCATCCACTTTCTCAGAAAGCATCTGTTTTCACGAATAGTCATAGAATGTATTTTAATGTTCAAATGGTTACCTACTTCCATTTTGGACCCAACCTTATGATATTGTTACTGGGTTCATCTTCTTAATAGCTGGTACCTTTTCCACTTTTCGTGACAGATTCTACCCAAGATCTTTTATCTCTGCGCTGGCCACATTTGGCCTTATTACAGCTAAGGGGACTAGGTGTGGGAGTGGGGTACACATCCGCAGGAAAGTTGCAGCAGCCTGTGAGCTTGCTTATGTTTTGTGTAACTGGCTTATAAATACTATTAAATTTTTATTTTTTTCTTCATTCTGGGATTCAAATCTATTCATGCAAGCAGCAGGACCAAGAGAACCCTCACGGGCATGCTGCAGGAACTGGTGTTGCTGGCTCAACCCGGTCCAGACCCTGGGTGCCACTTTCTAAAAAATTCTCCGCAGACCAAGGGTTAGCAACGTGGACCTCCTCTTACAGTTCAGATATTCCTGATGTCCCATTTTCTAGCTTAAGTTCTTCCATCACTTTCAAATGCCTGATTCAGTGCCTTATTTTCCTCAGTAGGCTCCTGTGTCTTCTGTGTTTTTAAATTCTTTAGTTGTCTCACCACTTAGTAACAATGAAAGCATTTGTAATTTAGTAAATCACTCTGAATTTTGAACACCTTTTCCATGATTATTAGACCTGGTATTTTGGTAAGGCTGATCAAGAAATGTAACAACTTATCTAACGCTGGTTTTAAGAAGTAAGTATTCTGTATACACTTTCCTTGTTGTAAATTAGATTCGATAAAGGTTGAAGATGAAATCTGGGAAACCGTTTTCATGATCCTGTGGTTTCTTTTCTTTTTTTTAAAATAAGATGATGAGAGTTGAACCTTTTTTTTTTTTTTTTTTTAAGAGAGAAGGACAGTGAGAGAGAGAGAGAATCAATTTTTATTGAGTTTTTCACATGGCTTTTGTTGCTCTGACACTTAGTTGTGTGTGTGAGTGCTGGGGTTTGAACCCGTGTACTTGGGCATGCTGTGCAAGTGCCGTAACCGCCGAGCCACCACACCAGCCCCTATCCTGTGGTTTCTGACATGTTAGGATGAGGCCATCTTCATACTAGATAACTATAAAGTATTCTGAGGCCTAAATTTTGATTCAGTAAACTTAAAACGTCAGTTGTCTTTGAGACGTCATTGAGATACTGAGCACTTGGGACATTTTAGCAAGCGGAATATTCTCCAGTCTCTGACCATGTAGACCTCCTTGCAGTCTGAGAGGGTGTGGGAAACAGACTGGCAACAAACCTGAATACCATAACCGAACATAGTAGATGTTGGAAGCTGCAATATGTGGAATGGAAGAAGGTGGAGGGGAAAAAAGAGGAGGGCCAGAAACAGGATAAGGGTTGCCAGGCAAGGGCTGTAGTTTTGAGCGGGAGGTTGAGGCATGTTTACAGGGTAAGATTTCACAAAGATTTGGAGGTGGTAAGGGACTTTGCCAGGAGGCCGACTCAGTAGAGAATATTTCAAATGGAAGAACAGTTTGAATTAGGAACTCAGGTATTCCTGGAGTGTTCACAGAGCAGCCAGAAGACCCTGTGACTGGAGCAGCATGTGCACTCAGGAGGGGAAGGAACTGAAAATGGTGAGGTCACTGGGAGAGTGTGGCATAGAGTTCCCATAAAGCCACTGAAAGGAAGGGGGTGGTTATTCCAGGGATTTTGAGCAGAATGGTGATAGGATCTGAAGTAGGTTTTTTGTTTGTTTTTTAAGAGAATCAGCTTTATTCAGTCTTTTATCTGGTTTTTGTTTCTCTGATGCTTAGTTGTGTATGTGGTGCTGGGGTTTGAAAGCGCTCCTACTGCTGAGCCACTGCTATAGCCCCTAAAGTAGGTTTTAAAAGGCCATGGTGTCACTGCTGTAGCCCCTAAAGTAGGTTTTAAAAGGCCATGGTGTCCCTGTTGAGCCTGGCCTGCAGGAATACCAATGAGGCCAGTATGGCCTGTAACCAAGAGATCAAGAGAAGTGGGAGCACTTGAGCTGGGTTGGGTGACTGTGGCCCTGGTAAGATTCTTCTGGCTATTGTTTTTTGTGGTATTGGGGATGGGTCCTAGGGGGCGTTCTACCACTGAGCTCTATGTCCCCAGCCCTTTTTTTTAATTGGCAAGATAGGGTCTTGCTAAATTGCTGAGTCTGGCCTCAAACTTGGGATCCTCCTGCCTCAGCCTCTGGAGTCACTAGGATTGTAGGTGTTTCACCATGTCCTGCTTTGGCTATTTTGAAAGCAGAGCTTACAAGATTTCCAGTGGATTGGATATGGAACGTGAGGTAAAGAACCGTTAAAGGTGACTCCAGCGCTTAACTGAGTGGGCGTGGTTGTGGGTAAGATCAGGAGCTTCGTTCTGTAACAGCTGAGTTTCAGGTGCCTCATAGCACAGAGGGCACCTGGGTGGGCAGATGGAGGACTGGGGTCTAAGAGAGGGCTGGACTGGAGATGTACATCTGAGGTGATGTGTAAAGCCTACAGTGAGTTTAGCTGGGCAAGAGGAGGGCCATGGGTGGAGTCTGGGCTGTCTGTAGAGGAGTAGAGGAACAGGAGCCACAGAAGTGGAGGAGATTGAGAAATGACAGGGGGATTAGGTGAAATGCAGCAAAATAGCATCATAAGCAAATTATTTGGAATTGAAATATTTGTTAGCTTTTAGAGAATTTATAAATGGGGAAATGTGTTTTTTAGAACCATAAAGAGAAATAATTATAAGCTGTATTTGGGAAGAAATTACCTTTCTACTGCTCTTGAGTTTTCTTTCCATAGTTCAACATATTCTTCCATGTTGAAGGGATTTGGTGCCACGCATTCATATATGCATGTGTAGGGACAGTGTAAGTTGAACACGATCCTTATCCAGGATCTCCTCCCCATTTGCCCACTGTCCACTCTCTTGTCTCTACTATGATTCCCCCCTACTCCATATATAAATGGCCATATACATGTATATTAATTTCTGAATTTTCAAGTTTTCAATACCTGCCTGAATATTATTTGGCTTCTCTGGAAGTTAAATGTACCCTTCAGAATTGATAGCCCCCCTTTCCCTCCCTCTCCACCTTTACCTCTCCTTCCTTCACCCTTTCCCCCCACTTTCATAGCTGTAGTTCCCCCAAATTATGCTTTTGAGTTTTTTGAAAGTACTTTGGATGTTTTTAATATTCCCAGAGACTCTCAGTACTTTACAGTTTTGGAAGATCCACAGGGAAAGGGAAATGTTACTGATACTCCACTCGTCCCTTCACTGCTGTGAATATTTTGGTAATTGCCTTCTCATTTTCCTCTACATTTTTTTTTAAAAGTTGTAATCAGGTTGTGCACAGCAGTTTTTTGTTTCCTTTTCTTGTCATGGTACCTTTTTTTTTCATGTGGCTGTAATCTTCAGTTTTATTGAAGAGCTCTACGTTTTTTGGAATTCATAGGTATCGATACAGGGATTAATTGGTTCACGGCTAGCTGGTCTGTTTTCTTGACTGCCTTTGGTGTCTGTGCGGGATGCTTTGTGTAGGGATGGTGAGTGCTGGAAGGAGAGAGGTAGTTGTTAGGTGGACTCAAAAGGAGATCCTAGAGCAAAGTGTGGGCAGAACTGGGGACAGACCTGGCAGTGGGAGGGGAACGGAGGGGTCTCTGCAGAGAGGACCTGGCTCCTGGGCTCTAGGGACCACATAGACCCGATTCTTTCTTTTGGGACATCTTTAGCAATTACACTTCAGTGCCTAGAAGGTTTGAAAGAAAAATTATAATTTAAAAGAAAAACTCGTGGCGCATGATTTGCATACGAGTGGCATCTGTATAATCAAGAACAATTAAATTCCCTGGCAGAAATGAAAGAGAGGCCCCTGCTAACCGTTGCCAGGTCCCTGTGGAGTGCAGCCCGTGGCTGTCCTTTCCCTGGAATTCAGTTGGTGGCCATTCTGTCACCTTCCCTGAGTCTCCCTCTAATAAATTAAATTTTGAAATGGATCCTCTTTGGCCATTCCCTGATTTGCTTCTGTTGTGTCTGTAGAAATTAGAATATGAAGCACTCCTGTTTTGCTTTTCTGCTGGCTTTAGAATGGACTGTTTCCTCCACTCTTTCCCTTCTTCTGCCCTTGGCAGAGCTCTTTACAACAAGCTTCATTTAGGTCTTAATTTCATAATAGTGGAAACTGAAATTCTGATCCTAATAGTCTTCGATGATCTGTTGTACCATCTTTCTAGTTAACTCCACATTGTGGCTTGGTCCCCGATGGGTACCCACAGCCTGTGGGCCCCAGGAATTTAGCCGTATTCTTCCTTCCCCTGCTGTGTGGTGTAGCCTGTGGGCTCCTTTCTTTACCAGACTGACAAGGAAGCAAGACAGTTTTCCCGATGCGTCCTCTTCTGGTTTATAAGAGCTCTGCAGTGGGACACAGTATTGAACAATTCCCGTGGAGCAGGAACACAACTGTTTCCATTTTAAGTTTCCCACTGGCCGCCGCAGCCCTATTACCCGAGGAGGTAGTGTATACCAGTGATTGAGGTAGTTCTAAGAAGCCTTTGAACAGTGGAGTGAGTGCGCATTCCTTGCCTTTCCTGAACTGTAAAGGCTAGCGGGCTCTTATTGTTGAAATACTTCCAGGACTTTGTTCCTGGAAGGCCATGTGGGAACATCACCTGTATGTTCCTCTTAGCACCTTTTCTGTTTCTGCTGTTAACTGTGTTGATCTGGAATACCCTTTTGCCCTTGGCTTCCTGAAGGATCTCACGTTCTTGCATGTCCCTGCATGCCTGGTTATGAGGCAGAACTGTAGATTCTGAAACAGTTGTATACAGGCATTTTTCATTTGTATTGGCTGAAGCCACCATGGGCCACCTCCATAGTTAGTGATTTTTTTTGAAAGACAGCAGAATCATCCTTTCCTTCCTTACAGTTTGCTTTACTATCAGGTTTGGATAACGTTTTGGTTATTGCTTCTGCTTAGCTGTGCAGCCTCCTGGTTTATTGGCAAGCTCTGGTTCTGGATGCAGTCGAAGATCTGCTGGAACCCACCTTCCCTGGAGGAGGCAGTTGGTGAGCAGTAGCCATTGGCAGTTTCTGCTGTTAGAAAAGGTTGAGGAACTGTTTCAATTGGAATTAAGTTTCGTAGTCATATATGTCTCCCGAAAGAGAGATGTAACTGCTGGCTACAGGAAGTGCTTAGGAACCTGGCTCTTTGCAGACCTTCGTGGTACCTTCCTCAGGGCACTGGGCACTGTGCTGAACTCATGGTGTATTTATGGCAGCAGATTGAAGAGGGCTAGAGAAAGGACCCAGGGTTCCTGGAGGCTGCCAGAGGATACCTGCATTTCCATTGCATTTGCTGGAACTTAGGCCCCTGGCCACATTCAGAAGTGCATCTGTCTCAGGCATTGTGCCCAGCTAAGAATTCCATTACGTGGAAGGAGAAGGCAGGATCAATCGTAGGGCCCAAAGAGCCATCTGTGTCACAAATCCCTGGGAGAGAAATAGTAAAACCTTTCCCATTGTGTCTCAAGAGAACATTTTGATGTATTTGTAAGATTTCTCCCTAGGCCCTCTAACTCGTGGTAAGGAGTACTTTCTGCTCAGGGCACATTGTAGACTGGTTTTTCTAGCATTAGTATTCCTTGGGTTTCATATGAGAAGTCAGCTTTTAAGCCATCCTGCTGTAGAAGTGAGCATGGCAGTAGTAAGTCATGCTCTATGGCTGAGTGTGTGGTGTGTGCTAGTGGGTTTGGTGGACAGCTTGAAAGTTCTGTCGAGAAAGCTTCACTGCCCGATGTATGTATGCGTGCATGCATGCTTGCTGGGGAATGCCCAGGGTCTTGTGCATGCTAAGCATGTGCTGTACCGCTGAGCTGCATGCACAAAACTCCTTTTCAAAACATTATGCTCAGAGGGTAGGCTTCCCCTCCCCTTCTAAAGAGAGAAGATTTTTTTTTTCTTCTTTTTTTTTTTTTCCAGGGCTGAGGATCGAACTCAGGGCTTTGCGTGTGCTAGGCAAGAGCTCTGTCCCTGAGCTAAATCCCCAACCCCTAAAGAGAGAAGTTTGGGACTTTTCAAATCGTATCATCTTGTCCAGGTGTTCTGAGAGAGGAACGTGCCCCAGCAGAGTGGAGCGTGGATCATGTTAGTTTCCTATTGGGGCTAGATCAACTGTGGGATGCCACAGGCCTTCTTAACTCCCTGGTCCACAAGGCTGTGAGGTTGGCCCTAGGGAAAAGTTAAAAAGCTTAGAAATTTTTCATTATTCTGGCAAGATTCTTAACATTCTTTGTATTTGAACATTATTATGTTTGCATAGTTTTTGATTTTTAAAGCAGTTCAGTGTGTTTCTGTTAAATGTTGTTCTAGGATTTAAAGTTACATGGGATTATTCTTTGATTCTGTCAGGAAACTAAGAAATCACTTCATGTACATCAGTTTTTATCATATCAACTTTTTTTGCAACTTATATGCTTTTTTTTTTTTTTTTAAAGAGGACAGTGAGAGAGAGAGACAGAATCAATTTTTATTTAGTTTTTCATGTGGCTTTCGTTGCTCTGACACTTAGTTGTGTATGACATGCCAGGGAAGCACTGTAACCACTGAGCCACCTCTCCACCCCAACTTATATGCTTTAAT
This sequence comes from Aplodontia rufa, assembly GCA_004027875.1. NCBI lineage: Eukaryota > Metazoa > Chordata > Mammalia > Rodentia > Aplodontiidae > Aplodontia > Aplodontia rufa. The sequence continues at coordinate 48,236 of PVKS010012053.1, read as the reverse complement.
TCGAGCTTTTTCCCATCTCCTTTCAACTTTACCTGAAGATAGCAAAACCAGTCTTCTAGAACCTACTCAAACAAAACCTCCTCTTTCAGAGTGTTTTTCCTAACCTACTTTATAGTACCACACAATCTTTTCTTCCTGTGGATACTTGAAATAGGGCCAGTTCTCTACCCTGTATCATCTGTGATAAACGTCATTGCAATACGGGATATATGTGTGTTGCTACATGCTTGTCAGAGTTAGGTACCTGTCTTAGTTGCATTTGGATTCTTGATTGTTCCCCGAGTTGGCTCTGGTGTTGTTGTTGTTGTTTTAAGAGAGAGAGGGACAGTGAGAGAGAGAGAAAGAGAATCAGTTTTATTTAATTTTTCATCTCATTTATATTGCTCCGACACTTAGTTGTGTATGTGGTGCTGGGGTTTGAACCTGTGTCATTGGCGCATGCTAGGCAAGTGCTATAACCGTTGAGCTGCCACTCCAGCCCCTCTGGTGATATCGTAATGCAGGAACCTTGGCATTCTTGGTTTTGTAATATGAATGGGTTCCGTTTTAGATGAGCTTTTAAGAATGACTACCATACTCTTGTTAGTCCTTTTTCTGTTACAGTAACACACACCAGAGATTATAAAAAGTTTATTTTGGATTGGTTTTAGAGGTTTCAGCCTACTTTTTTTTTTTTGGCCTGTGGTGAGATGGTGCATGTCAAAGCTGTTCAACTTATGGCGGGATACAAAAGAGAGGAAGGGGAGAGGTTGAGGTCCCAGTATCCTTTCAGGGACTCCTCCAGTGGCCTAACCTCCTCACACTAGATCTAACCTCCCAATAGTGCCACAGGCTAGGGACTAAGCCTTCAGCTCATGGGCCTTTGGGGGACTTATATCCAAACCTTACCACTCACCTTCAAGGAACTAATACCTGAATGTATGGGGACATTTGGAGAATTCACAGTTGGTTTTCTAAATATAGTTGCAGTATTGCATGAACTTCTGTTGTTTGTCTATGATCAGGGAGGAAGAGTTTCATTCCTAGTCTCCCTGAAGCCCTTATTGTCCATGTGAATTTCCGTATTGGCCTCCCCGTTCCTGTGAATGGTGTTTGGAAAACTCAGTTAATACCACAGACATCTAATACTGAATGACTTTTCATGCTAACTTGCTGTCCTGCAACTGAAAGGAAAGGCAAAATGGATTTGATATTTTGCACATTGTAAAATCATATATATTTTAACCTATAATAGAGTGACTTAGCCTAGAGTCTAGGAAAGATGTCAGATCTTTAAACCATGGAAGAGATACCACAAGTTGAAGTAAGGAGGAAGTTGGAATGGAAGTTAGGGAAACATGAGCTTAACTGCTGGCCTGTTCTTTTATAGTTTTTTGCTAAGTCTTTTAACCACTTTACTGAAGGAGATCTTTATAGAATATGGTATGATTAAGTGTGCCAAGTTAATGATGTATTTTAAAATTCTTTAAATCACAAATGGAATGCTTTTTGAATGTTAGGTCCTGATAGTTGGAGTGGGGAGGAGAGGACAGATTTAACTAGTACAAAAAATATAAAATCCCAGGAGACTCCTCAGTGTTTGTTGCTGGTGGAGTTAGGAAAGGCACGGGAGTCCGGGTATCCACAAGGTCTCTGACTGGACACATAGGCAAGTCACTCACCACGATGGGGAATCTAGTCCAGCAAACCCGTGGGGTTTTGTTTGCATGAGATATTGAGTTCCATCTTGGATTCCTTCTGAAGGTGCCTGTCGACCTCCTATCCATGGGGTGCTCTCTGGTACAGATGGGAACATGAATCAGTAGCTCAGTGGAGGAGTCTAGGCCACAGATTCACAGGCTTGGGAAATGAATCAGTCAAACCACAAAAACCAACTCTGACTGATTTAAACAGAAAAGGAGCTTATTGAAAAGATATTGGGCAGCTGACAGAATCTCTGGGAAGATTTAAGAACCAGGCTCAGGAAACAAGCTGAAAGGATTCTTAGCAGCTAGAACCACTGCCAAAATTATGCTGTGGAAGTGAACTTCTGGGATACTACTGCCCTGGCCATTCACCCGGCTGCACTACTGCTGTGGTTATCCCCAGGACAAGTTCTCCTTCCTCCCCTACTCCCTTGATGCCCTGATTCCGTGCAGCACCCTAGCTGCAGGTGGGGCCAGTGAGACTTGTACCTGACCCTTTCCAAATCCAGAAGGCATGCCTGTGGGAAATCTACAGATGTAGCCAGGAAGATGCCAGATAGCCACAGAAATAACAAATGACTATGTGGGAAGCTTTGAACTATTGGAGATAGTGAACCCGGTGGGTGGATGCAATTGGCCAGAGTAAAAAGAGAATTGAGGAAGAGCCTGGGAAACAGTAGCATTGCAGAGATGGGCAGAGATAGAGGAGCTTGAGAGGGAGAGGTTTCTTAGAAACCCAGGGAGGGGAATTCAAGAGAGAGGAGCCAGAGGGGAGGTTAAGGAAGCTCAGCAGTTGACTTCGCAGCTTGTGATCACTGATGTCCTCAGCAGTAGCAGGATGGTAGAGTGCAAGGGCTGGGTGCTGGAGAGGGAGGAGGCATTGTAGGCAGGGGTTCTGAATGTGTGCTCACGTCACACATGGCCAGCCCATAGCTGAGAAGGCGTTGGCAAGTCGTTCAAACCTTCAAAATGTCCCTTTCCTCAAGTGTGAAAATGGGAAGGCGTGGGACTGGAGCGGTGGCTCAGTGGTATTGCAGTTGCCCGGCATGCACAGGGTTCTGGGTTCAAACCCTCGGACCTCATAACACAACGAAGGGTCGCAGCAACAAAAACCAGACGCAAAATTATGTAAAGTTGAAAAGCTGATTCTCTCTCTCTTTCTCTCCCTCTCCCTCTAAAAAGCAAAGAAAATGGGAAGGTGTGTTGGCTTTCTGCTCCTGTAACGTATACCTGAAGTTTCAGTCCAAGATCAAATGGACCCATGGCCTCCCGGCAGCGGTGTTGGATGGCAGTGGGAGGGTGCATGTGGTAGAGCATGCAGCTATGTGGGAAGGGGAGGGGCCAGGTTCCCCTCAAGGGCATTTCCCCCATTGACCTAACTTCCTCCCGCTAGGCCCCACCTCTTAAAGGGATCCACCTCCTCCCACCAGCATCATCTGTTGACCAGGTCCTTAACACAAGGACGTGTGGGGGACATTCCAGATCCAAACTACAGAAGATGATAATGGTGCTTGTCCTTCATCAGCGTTTTGACTTTGAAGAGAAGTGGGTTAAAGAAACAAGGGCGAGTCAGAGGGTCTTGAGTGAGTGGTGCAAGAGTCTCTTCATCTGTGTGCATGTGGGAGATAGATCAGGGAGGGAGATGTTGAAAATCCTAGAGAGGGCAAGATAGGAGCTGTGAGCTCAAGAGCCATCCTGAAGGAGCAACCGGCTGTGGATTAGTTTTTGAGAGAAGCAGCTTCTCTTCCATGGGACTTAGGGATGTGGAGAATGTCATCAGCAACTTCAGGGACAGATGAGGGCTTTTGTCATACTTAGGAAAACCTGGCCATCAGCACTGGGCTGCCTTCACACACAGGTATCCTGTTATTGGTGAGAGTGCCTCCAGCAAACTACTTTGGCATTGCTCCAAGGACTTCACTCTTTGATCGGTCTTTCAGTTCATTTAATTAATGCTTCCACCTTGAAGGCTGAAGCTTTCCACAGTGGAAGAAACTGTATGAAAATCATGTTTTGCCAAATAAGTTTTTAGTGTCTTTTTCCCACTGTCTGGGATGGATTGCTTGATTATGGTCCTAGGGATTGAACCCAGGGCCTCATGCATGCTAGGCAAGTGCTATACTATTGAGCTATCCCCTAACCCCTTTACATTTTGGAGACAGTGTCATAGTAAGTTTTCCAGGCTGGTCTTGAACTTGTGATTCTCCTGCTTCATCTTCCTGAGTAGGCTGTGGATTTTAATGGGGAAGAAAATACAGATTTCTTCCTTCATTGTTAAGTGGTTCTTAATAATGTAACTACAGCAAGTACTGTAGTTAATGAATGCCTCTGTCTTTTGTGTTTTTTTTCCATCAGAAAAACTTCTGAGGAGAAATACTTTTTAAAATAGAAATAACCACAAATGTGTAGGTCTAAGATTTTTGTGATGTAGAATTTTATTACTCATGGTTAATACTTCGTTTCTGACTTTTTTTTTTTTAAATGGTGCTGGGGATTGAACCCAGGGCCTTTTGCACAGTAATCTACCACTGAGCTTCACCCCAGTCTACACTCATTTCATAAATCATGCAGTTTAGTCTGTTTGTTGTTTAATGAAAACCCTGAGGCTCAGGGCCTTGTCCTGGATCACAGGGAGTCTCTGGACTGCTGCAGTGCCGAAAACCTGAGGGAGGCCTTGTTCTTGAGTGGTCAGTCTAGCTGGTTTGGACTTTAGTATCTGTGCAAAGATTGTTTTGAGCTCCAACTGCATAATGCAAAAGGCATAATTCCTTTAAGGCCTCTGGAATGGCAGCCAAGTCCTTAGAAGTACCTGTTTCTTGCAGGCCCCAGGAGGGGGAAGGTGATGAATGACTTTTAGAACAGGTGAAAGGATTATTAGCACAGGAATCCCTACCTTCATGAGGTCCGCAGATTTCTAGCAGCACTGCTGGCACTGTAATCTCCATGCTGTGACAGGCAGCCCAGAATGTGCCTCATTTACATAACATGTCTTTCTCTAGACACTTCAGTCTAGAGCATTATTTTGGCATGGTCTACTTTGTTAACTTTTTTGAGACTGGGAGCGGGGTTTGTGTAATGAGTGAAAACGCTTGTCCCCACCACCTTTTTTGGCTGCATTCAGTGTCCAAAGCCATTGTCTTGGCCTTAAAAAATTTTTTTCTTTTTAAATTTTGGAGACACATGCTGCTCTTGCCCGATGTTCGAAGTGTTTGCATCTAAAAGCCAGCAGTTAATAGACCCTGGGGTATTGAGAGAGATGGATCAGAATGGTCCATGACAGAACGTGGAATGCACACAGTTCCGCCCTTTCTGTGAATGCTCAGTACTGTGTCCACCTGTTACCAGGTGAAGCAGTTTTTCACTTGTTCAGAAAGGATGGGTTATCTTCTGCAGTGGTACAGTAATCTCCAGAAAGTGGTTAGACCTTCAGGAGTCAAGTCAGCACAGATCCACGGCACAGGAGACTCATGTCATCAAGCCTGCTGCAGTGTCTGTGGACTTTGCCTGCACTCTCCCTCACAGTCCCACAGCCCGCCCTATGAGCTGTTGTGTGGGCTCAGGACTGCCGCTGTCCTGCTGCCACTGCCTTCCTCCTGTCATTTCTTGCTCCCATGGTGTTTCTACATGGGACCCCTACTTCTCCCAATTTTTGCATCTTCACTCATGCCGTCAGTTCTACTGGACAAGGCCTCTGCCTTGTGTCCATCTGTGGTGGCAGTTCATTGAGACCCATCTCACGTAGCCCCATATCTTTGAAACCTTGGGGCTGGGCGTGGCCTCATGGTAGAACATGCATGAGGCCCTGGGCTTGGTCCCTAGACCATGAAAAGTTTGCTGGGTCTTTCAGGGATGTTACCTTCTTCTCTCTTTGAGCCTTCTGAACTTTGAGTTTGGCTTGTTAGCATCTGATTCTGGTCCCACATCCTGGATTATAACCCAAGGCGAGTGTGTTCTTGTAGCTGGCCACCTGCCCCAGTGCAAGCAGATCCTTTCCAATGGCCAGGGCCTGAGGTGTAGGGGCTGGAGTCATGGTGGAGCATTGCTTTTGAATTGATTATTTTTGTCAGAATTGTTTGCAGTTAATTTGTTTCCATATCTAGATACTGGACTGACTTAAAAAGAAGGGTGTGCCTGATATCAGAAGATAGATTTAATTTTCCCAAGAATAAGGAATCTTGGTACACAGATGCTTTTCCAAGGATGTCACATTCATCCAGCCTAACTCACTCTTTCTGCTTAAGAGGGAACTGAAGCCCTGTGTCATGTGGGAGCGCCTATTACAGCTGGCACCTGACCCTGGTTTTCTCATTTCCAGTGAAATTTCTTTTGTACTAGCATTTTTTTGTTTCAAATTTGAGAGCTAGAAAAAAAAATGTAGCCAAAGTTTAAGGAAAAAAAAGACAAGTCAGGTTATCTTAGGTAGAGATAAATGAATTTTCAAGACAGCATATATAGAATTCTATATCCTGCTGATGAGGTGCCCAGTTCTTTGCAAAAGGTGGGCATCTTTAAAATCAGCACATAGAGGGGGCTGGGAGTGTAGCTGGGGGCGGAGAGTGTGCTTAGCCAGCACAAGGCTCGGGTTCAGCCCCTGCCCATAGAAGGACTGAAGGGGTATGTGGAATGGGGTCCCTGTGAGCAAGAACCCACACACCCCTCAGGTTGCTATTGATTGTATTTTTTATTAGTGCATTTTGATTATATAGACTACTAAGCTTCGTTGCATCATATTCATAGGCGCAAGCAATGCACTTTGATCACATCCACCCCTGTCACTGTCGTTTACCTTCCCTTATCCTCTTCCTCTGATCCTCTCTACCTTCTCTAACATGGTAGAATCCCTGCCACTTTCTTGTCTTTTTTCTCTCTGGATTCCACATAGGAGAGAAAACATGTAATGCTTGGGTTTTTTTTTTTTTTAACTTATTTTACTTAATGTGATCATCTCTAGTTCCATCCGTTTTCGTACAAACGATTTGATTTTATTCTTTATGGCTGAATAGTACTCTGTTGTGTTTATATACCACATTTTCTTATCCATCCATCTGTTGACAGGCACTGAGGCTTATTCCATAACTGGCTGCTGTGAATTGTGCTGTAAACATGGGAATGCAGGCATCTCTATAGTGTGCTGCCTTTAGCGCCTTTGAGTCTGTACCCAGTAGTGGTCTAGCTGGTATATGATAGTTCTGTTTCTAGTTTTTTGAGGAGCCTCCATACTGATTTCCATCGTGGCTATACTAATTTACATTCCCGTAAATATATGTAAAAGTTCTTTTTTCCCTGCATCCTTGCCAGCATCTATTGTTTTTTGTATTCTTGATGATTGCCATTCTGACTGGAGTGAGATGGAATCTCAGTATAGATTTTTTTCTTTGTGGTATTGGGAATTGAACCCAGGGCCTCACACATGCTAGGCAAGCACTCTACCACTGAGTTACATCCCAGCCCTCAGTGTATTTTTTGGGGTGGTGGTGGTGAGTGTGTAGTGCTGAGGAATGAGTCCAGGGATGCTTAACTTCTGAGCCAAGTCCCCTCCTCCCCTTTTGTAATATTTTATTTTGAGACAGGGTCATGCTAAGTTGCTTCGGTTACCGAGGCTGACTTTGAATTCGCAATCCTCCTGGCTCAGCCTTCCGAGTTGCTGGGATTAAAGGTGTGCGCCCCCATGCTCAGCTCCTTGATGTAGTTTTGATTTGCATTTCCCGGATGGCTAAAGATGTTGAATATTTTTTCACATAATTATGGGCCCCTTATACTTTTGAGAAGTGTCTGTTCAGTTCATTTGTTCGTTGAGTCTTTTTTTATTGCTCTTAAGTTTTTTTTTTAATATTTTCTGGATATTAATCCTCTGTCAGAAGAATTGCTGGCAGGTATTCTTTTCCCCATCTCCTGGCTTGTGTCTTAACTCTGCTGTTTCCTTTGTTGCCCAGAATCTTTAATTTGGGGCAGTCCTGTTTGTCAATTCTTGCTTCTATTTCCTGAACTATTTGAGTCCTATTTGGAAAGTCATTGTGCCTATGACTTTTTTCCCTGTTTATTGCTAATAATTCTTATCCTTATGTGTCTCTCCTGTTAGAGAAGCAAAATTGCTCCTTCTTTTTTTTTTAAGAGCATTCCCTTATAATTATCTTCTACATAGACAAAGAATGAAAATAAGAAATGTGAGACATAGGCATAAATTTATAATTAAACTTTATAAGATGCACGTATTTATGCCAGATATGGGGACTCATAAGTGTGAAAGGGACGAGGTGGAGTATGACATACATGAATCATTCAAATAATACTATTTTTATTTTTAAAAACTTTTTTTTAAAGAAAGAAGGACAGTGTGACAGAGAGACACAGAGAATCAATTTTTTTTAATTTAGTTTTTCTCATGGCTTTCGTTGCTCTGACGCTTAGTTGCGTACGTAGATGCTGGGGCTTTGAACCCGTGTACTCGCACATGCTAAGCATCGTGACTGCCCAGCCACCGCTCCAGCCCCTATTTTTAAAAACTTTAATATAGTTCTCCCTCAGCTGCTGGGCCTACAGGCTGGTGCCACCACACTCTGCAGTCATCCATATTATTAAGGGTGAATGAAATGTGAAAAGGTTGATGTTGACTTTTGAAAGAAAGGGGGGCAGAGGGAGGGAGTTTCATTCTTCATTGCTTCACCAACCCTTGAGACTTATTTCTTTGAAGCTGAGATGAAAATTTTGTCATTTGGGACAGCTGGACTTCTGGACTTCTTAGCCAGCACTGATTTTTGAGAGTAATTTTTGATGTCCGTAGCAGCAACATTTTGGTTTTTGCAGCTTACTCCCTTTTGGCAGTCACACCATGGCAGTCACAGAAGGCTTCTGTCCCGAAAGGTGTGGGGGTTTCTCCCCAGCAGCGGGCAGCAGAGACCTGCTGGGTGTCCTGCAATCCTGCTCAGATCTGATACCATCTACCTGGAGGTGGCTTTTTGGATGCCACCCCCCCCCCCAGCTTCAGCGTTGCACCTGAGCTGCTGACCCATCTGCTATAAATCAAGGTTCCTCTGACCCTCAGATTTGATTGATTTGCTAGAGTAGCCCACAAAACTCAGGGAAACGGTGATGTTTACTGCTTTATTATAGAGATGAACAGACGTGCAAGGTGAGGTAGGGGCACAGAGCTTCCATGGTCCTTCGAGGTGAGCCGTCCTTCAAGGAACCATGTGTTCAGCTGTCCATAAGCTCTCTGAACATTGTCCTTTTGGGGTTTTATGGAGACTTCCTGGTGTGAGTGTGACTGCCAGTAGACTGGTGGGGAAACCCAGCAAGGCCTGTCTGTTCAGCTTCCTCTTCTGCTCCTGTGCTGCACTCATCCCTTCAGGGTACTGGCAGGACCCCTCTGGAATGAGGAGTGTTATGACCTACACAGGGTAAAATCAGATATATTGATTGATTGATTGATTTTGGGGGGCCTACCTTGGGGAGGGAGTTATAAGCTGGGAGCCATGGAGGAAAATTACAAGTAATTACATCATAATATCACACCCCCTGCTCAGCCTTTAAAAGGTGTCTGAGGGCGCGCGTATCAGTGTGCTCTGCAGGTTTTGTCTGTAAGAACTAAGTTTTTAAACTTAGTGATGTTAAACCTTCTCATAAAGTCAGGTGAACAGAAATCTGTCAATGAGGAAAAAAAAAAGAATCTATTGTATGACTTTTAGGAAGGAAAATGTATGATTTCAGTTTCTCATTTGGGGAAAAAAATAGCACTTTCCTTGAAATTAAATCCAGTCTATTTCTACTATAATATTTAAATTGGACCCAAATGTCTACTTCTGTTGAGTTGTAAAACTTCCTGATTGTAGCATATAAAAATCTGCTGCGATATGAAAAGACCCAGGTTTATGTTTCATTTGTTCTATTCAGAGGTTATTACCACTACCCCATTAGGGAGGGCAGCTCCGACATTAAGCCCAGTTGGCTTCTCCATCTGTCGTCCTTGCTTTTCTGGTTAGATGAGTGTCGTCTTCTTTGTAACATGATCTAATATTTATTACCCTTAACTGGCACAAGACAAAGGGAATATCATTTCATTTTCTTCTCATGGACGACTGTAAGGTAGACTCTGTTGTCATCTTCATTTTACAGATAATAGGATTTAAGAGAAGTTGAGCAACTGATCCATTCAGGTCTGGAAGGAGATGGCTGTGGGCCTGGTTTCTAGGGTTGCCAGGCCTTTGGGGCCCATGCTTTCACCCAGCAGGCTAGGCATGCTTCCCTGGGTAGGTCATGCAGTGCCTGAACTTGATGTGGTGTTCGTATTTCCAGCCTCTACAGATTGGGGTTGGGATTTTGACTTTGCCTCATAGTAGCTATGTGACCTTGGGTGAATTATTTAAATTCCCTGAACTTCATCTTTCCACTTGGAAGTTATGTGTAAAATCTAATGGTGGATTCACTTTTCAGAGCACAGGTCAGGAAAGGACTGTCATTAATTATTTTGGTCACTATTTGTATAGTAGCCTGATTTTTCTACAGATGACTTTTTTGGTATGAAGACGCCTGGTTTTCTTTTTCTTCTGGAATGCTGAGTGATGGCCAAGTCTGGAGTGGGTGGACCATGGTGGACCTTCCACCATTTCCTGTGGCACTTTTACATCTCTTTTGTAGTGTTAGTGGTCTTCTTTAAGCAAGTTGAGGTGTTAGTGGTGCTGGCCTTTGGGGATTTGAGGGTGTTCAATAAATAGTGTATCTGCTCTTTCTTCTGCAAATAAGTGGAAACGTTGACAAGAGTCAGGCACTTGGAGACCCTTGTTACCAGCAGGGTCCATGCTGGAGAGAGGACGAAGGAGGCACAGAGATAGACCACAAACGAGAAAGGACTTTTGGGAGAAAGGATAGAGGACAACTTAGATAGGCACAAAGTGGAAGGAGGAAGAAAAGATCCCAGCTAGAACTTTTCTGATGATCTGAGAACTTGGAACTAACTGGTTCTCTGGTCTCTGCATTGTTTGTCCCTTCAAGATAAATGGGATCTTGGATAGGGACTTGCTGAAGGTCACAACACTTCTTACTGGCACAGACTTAACACACAGATGTTTATATGGCTGCCCCAGCTTGGGCAAAGGCTACTTGCTGAGAAAAGAAAATGAGGAGAACATATTTTGGAAAGCTTGTTTGTCTTTGAAGACAGAATGTGTGCTATCTTTAGGAGCTCTAGGACTTCAAGCATTTGGATTATGTGCCTGTAAAAACGTCATGGCAGTTGATAGTGTCTATATCTATCTACATATGTATGTAATATCTTTAAATATGTTTGTATGTTGTATATCTTTATTATGTTTTTATTTTATGGTTTATTATGTTTTTTTGGTATGTTTTTCTGCTATATTGATTTCTGGCCTTTGATCCTGAAGGAAAATTTGGTCACAGTAATGATGAACACCTGCTGAAAATGTGACTTGTCATGTGAGATTTTGTATTAAAGACACAACCCTGGTGATGTTTCAGCCTTCGGGAGCTGTCCTGGCCAAACCACACTGGCATTTCCCTGCTCTAAGTAGTCTTAACAGACTTTGAAGCCCAAGTCCCCTCTCAAACCTACCTTATATGTGTGCCTTTTCTTGATTTGGAGTTTATAAAAATAACCACGTTAGTCTGAATTCATCCAAGTGAAGTCTGTTAAAAATTAAATACCTTCCCATTTCTGTCTGGTGACAAGATCTGTACATTGGATGTGACATTGCAATAATCATAATTTAAAAGTATTTTAAAATTTGCAGCTCTAGAATTATACTAGATTTTGAATAATTCAATTTTCTCATTTAAAATCTAGTTTGAATTCATCTATGAGAGGGTATAATTATATCTCATGCATTGAGCCAGTGCACTGTCTTACAGCCAGCCTTGAAGTTATAACAAAAATTAATCTCTTTTCACTTCTTTTTTTTAGCTTCTCAGAAAAACTGTTTAGCGGAAAAGGTTTACATTTTCAGCCGTCAGTTCTAGATTTTGGAATACAGTAAGTATAATTTAATAAAGATTGCTCATTTATTTGAACTATTTACTTTCAGTGTATCTTTTATATTACATATATACACATGTTAATTGTAAGCATATTAATAATATGAAGAAGGACTGGAGCAGTGGCTCAGCAGTTTCAGCACTTGCCTGGCATGCCTGAGGACCTGGGTTCAAACCCCAGCACCACATACACAACTAAGTGTTGGAGCACAAAAACCAGATGAACAACTAATAAAATTGATATTCTCTCTTTCTCTTAAAAAATATGAAGAGATATTGATCCTGAAATTTGTTAAAAGGAATATTTTCATGAAAAGGAGAGCTTAAGAGTTTTTTGTTGTTGCTGGAACCCAGGTCTTGTGCATGCTAGGGGAGCCCTACCACTGAATTACACCCATCCCTTCTTTCTTCAGTTTTTAGTGAAAATGTCTTGTGCTGTTTTTTAATAAGAACTTAATGTAAGTCTATGTTTTTCTGAAACAAATCAGTTTATTTTATAATGAAAAACCCTCAGTACTCTGCAACTGTATTCAGGTGCTTTCCTGTTTTGCCTTCTTACTGTGCTTTTGGGACTCCAAGCTGCTCTGTCTTCATATTTGTTATGATCAAGACTTTGGACACTCACCCAAGGGGCAAGACTGTGTCTCAGCTGTCAGTGATGAGTGGTACTTCATGTGAAGAACCACAAAGTGAAGGGGATGTGATCTGAGGGGTCAGTGGAGGGCCTTATTTGGGAATTTAAAGAAGAGGAGGGGGAAACTGGAGAGAATGCCATGTAAGGACTCATATTGTCTGTGATGATCAGTTTCAAAATTAAGTGTTACAAAGCTTCCTGGATGCAGAGTATGGCAGCTTTGAACAGATCCAAGTTCAGGTCATTAGTGACAAAGGTGGGAGGAACAGGGTTTGAGGTGAGAGCTCTGCGTAATTTAGGAGCCTAGGTCCATCGCTTCCATCAGTCTTCCTTCCTTCCTTCCTTCCTTCCTTCCTTCCTTCCTTCCTTCCTTCCTTCCTTCCTTCTCTCCTTCCCTCCCTCCTTCCCTCCTTCCCTCCCTCCCTCCCTCCCTCTTTTTGGTGGTACTGGGCATTGAACTTAACCACTGAGCCACATCCCCAGCCCTTTTTATTTTTTTATTTTGAGACAGTGTCTTGCTAAGTTGCTGAGGCTGGCTTTGACGCTCAGTGTCCTGAGCTGCTAGGATTATGGGCATGTACCATGTGCCCAGTCATTGCTTCAGTTTTCTGAGATATACACAGTTTTTTTGAGGTATAAGCAGTTAGGTGGGTGAATAACCTGTGGCAGGGGTGGTGTGGTCGCCCAGGTGCCCTCCTTCATTCACTTGGATTCCGTCTCCATTTCCTTCTGATCATACTTAGAGCTGCAGCGGAGAATGTAGCTGAAATGTAAAGTAGCTTATTCAGCTTCTTTTTTTTTTTTTTAAGGTCCTTGCACAAGCCAGGTGGATCTCATGAACCACCGCTGCAGACCCCGCTTGTTGAGCTTTTTAAAGGAGATTCTATAAATGGAAGAGAGAAATGGTGAAGGGAGTGTTCTGGCTTTCCAAGATTCTAGATGTCTGCCTCTTTCTTTTTAAATTGTATATTTATTCTTACATAAAGAAATTTATTAGATGCTGACTTTATGATAATTTAGTTGATAATATAAATAAGCTGAAGTTATAATAACCTCACTTATTTCAGATTTTGAGAGAATGCTTTTGTGCAGTCTCTACTACAAAAAAAGAAAATGTTTAATGCAGAGCTATTTTTAAAGAATATATATTATAGATTGATAGACATAATAAAATGAATGGTAGTATAACTATATATTAGAACAATTCTAGTTCATAGAATCCTAATCTAACATATTTAGTCACATAAATATGTTCAATAACATAAGAATTCTATAGTGCATGCATGTGTGTGTGTATAAGCTACATTTGTTTTAATTGACCATATACATTAATTGATGGTCCTGATAGAAGCATGTTGAAAGTGTGTTTAAGATCTTCCATTTGGTTGCTGATGTTCAGATTTTAATCATCTTCAGGTGATTCAGTTGTGTTGGGTGAGGGGGGTTCAAGTTGTAATCATTTGTCTCTTGGGTTTTGTGTTAATCCTGCAGGCAGGCATTATCTGAGTGTATCATTTTCAGATGTGGAGGTACTCGTGCATATGCCTCAAATGTGTTCATACATTTGTTGCCCAGAAATAATGTTCGTTCAAGGTCATTTCACTAGAAATGGAGGAATAAAACCAGCACTCCCTCTGCTATTTTTCAATTAGCGAGATGCAGGCTATGATTATGGGAATACCATATTTTGCTGAAGTTAAAAAATCTAAAGAACAAACTTCAGCCTGAATTTGAACACATTTTAATGTAGTTAGGTTTTACCTTCTCCCAAGTGGCGTAGATTGTAGTCATTAGAATAACACTTTAGCTAGAGAGTTCTCTTATTTCTTTGTTGCCCTAGTTCAGCTTTTGCTTTTGTTTATTTTGATGTTGATGTTGACCTTGGGCAACCCCATCCCTTCTTACAGCTTTGATTTTCCTTTTAGGATGCAAAAGCAAAATAATGTTACTCCGTTGGCAAAGGGCAACGGCCTTAGAAGGCCCTTTGCCGCCTTCTAAGGGCTTACTTTAAGGGTTAATATGCTGTTGGTTCTAACAATTAAAAGTGCTAATCATTCATAAGAGATTTTAATCATTCTTTTGTAGCACTAAATTAATAGAATATCTTCCAATTGTTGCTAGTAAAGGAAATTCATATCCTCATAACACTTTTAAAAACAGAATAAAAATAGCACAGTGGCAGTGGGATTTCAGCCAGCAGTCTCTGTCTGCCTAAGCTGCTTGTGGGTGCAGACACCAAGCTCTAGCATGGGTGTTTTGCAGTCTTATTTTCTGAAGTGTTGCTCTGATAGATATTTGCATTCTTTGAAACTAACAACCTTGACTTTCAGTTATGTGAATAGTTCATGAAGCTTCGAGGCTAAGTATTAATAACTTTGCTGACTGATGCATATTATTTACTTAAAACCTAAAACCACAGAAGTCCTTATTTATTTAATTGCAGGGAGAAAAGCAAATATACCCAAGTACTCTTGAGGTAGGGCTTTCCGAGGTGATCTTGTATGTTTGTGATAATGTAAAAACTTTTTTTAAAAAGTCGTATTATTTAAGAACACCAAAAAAATCAAGGTTTCAGTCATATTGATGTGCATTTTATATTTAAATGGAGGTAAAGACTTATGTTTAAAAATGCACATTTGATACACTAAGTCTTTCTTTAAGACTAGTGATTAAAGACAGGAGTGAAAGGGCTGGAGTAGTGGCTCAGGGATAGAGCACTTGCCTGGCATGTATGAGGCCCTGAGTTTAAACCTCAGCACCAAGTGTCGGGAAAAACAAAAACCAGAGGAAAAACAAATAAAACCAACTTTCTTTCTCTTTAAAAGAAAAAAAGGAGTGAAAGCTAGAAGAAAAATTCCAAGGATTTGATATTAGTAATACAGTATTTTAGAAATCTTACTGTTCATGAGATGAACATCATGCATTTCATTTTTCCTAAAGCACACTTTTTTATTTTTTTAAGAGAGGAGGACAGTGAGAGAGAAAGAAAGAGTCAATTTTTATTTAGTTTTTCAAGCAACCTTTGTTGCTCCGAGACTTTGCTGTATACGTGGTACTGGGGTTTGAAATCGTGTACTTGCGCACGCCAGGCAAGCGCCGTAATTGCTGAGCCACCACTCGAGCCCCGAAAGCACACATTTTTAATATAAGAGAAATTAAAATAAAATTAGAGAAATATGTAAGCATAATGAATATGCGATTTTACTTAAATGAAGTATTTATTTCTGGGCCATACTGATGAGTACTGTTTATTTGAGTAACTGACACTAAGGGTATTAAAACTGAGAAATAACAGCAGTGAAATTTTTCCCGATTTCTGTTACAACATAACTGAACTAGAGTGAACCTGGTGTTGGGCTGTAGGAATCGGTGTTAAGTGATCAGAGGGAACGCGGTAGCAGGTCTAGGTTGGTAGGCAAGAGGACCAGTTCCTGTTCTTGCAGTTTCTTGGTCAAAGCTGATGTTGGAGGTGATGAATGCTGCTGAAGAACTGCTTTTAAGGCCTTGGTCAGTTAGTGAATTCACTGCAGAGCGAGAATTGTTATTGGGAGTCTCGTGGAAAGATTTGAAATTACGCATAAACCGTTTTGTTCATAAGTGTTGGTAGAGGGAGGAGCCAGAGCTCTCATGGGTTTTCTGAAAGACTCATAATTTAAATGGGTAAGAACCACAGCTATAAAGTGCTGCACGGTTTTCAGTTTTTTCCAGAAAACTACTGTAAGCAACAATTAAATTTTTGTTTTGTAAGACCTAATAGTCTTTTTGTAGGTTGAAAATGTAGTTCCTCAAAAAAAGCCTCTTTAAAATTATTACTCAGAAAATAAACCTAAGAAAACAGAGTTTTTCTGTGAATATAGTTTCTTATCTGAACTTATTTCATTTGAATGAGAGAACCTACACAGAGAAATGCCAGCACGTGCACAAATGTGTGTGTGTTTTACAAACATTTAATGACCTAGATGGGTTGAACTCTTCAGTAAAGAAATCAGTGGGCCTGTATCTTATAACAGAAAGTTTTGTTTCTGTATTTTTTTTTGCCTTCTGATTATTGTGGATTGAACATTTTATCACCAACAGAAGTTGGTAATTGCTGTTTTTAGCTTTGTAATGAACACACCTTTTTGTGTTTAAAAAGGAATGGGCTAGGGTTGGAGGGGTGGCTCAGCAGTTAGAGGCACTTGCCTGGCATGTGCAAGGACTCCGGTTCAAACCCTAGCACTACGTATACAACTAATTGTCAGAGAAACAAAAAAACAAAAGCCAGATGAAAAAATAAAGTTGATTCTCTCTCTCTCTTTTTTTTTTTTTTTTAAAGAATGGGCTGGGAGTGTAGCTCAGTGGTGGAGAATGTGTTTTGCATGCGCAAGATCCTGGGTTCAATACTCAGCATGAAAAAAATTTTTAAAAATGTGTATATATAAAAATATAAATGTGTATAAGTGTAGTGATATTGGTAATGATTCAATACATGGCCTTTTCTCTTTACCTTCCTAGATTCCTGGGGCATCCTGCAGCAAAGATTCTCTATGCGTACAACCCTAGTAGGGAGAGTGAGGTCGTGGTGAATTCAGTGTTCACAGCTGCTAGACATTTTCACGTGCCTCCCGTTCATTGCAGGGTGAGTGTTGATGTACTCCTGGAAGCTACGCCGGCAGGATGCCAGTTTCTCTTGCCTTCTTTGGCCTCAAGTTTTAACTTCCTGCTCCGTCTCCTTTTTCTGCCACCCAAACTTTTTCTTTCTGTGTGTTTACTTTAGCATGTATTTTTTCAGTTGTTCATTTTCATAATTTTGGTGACTCTGGATAACTACACTGGAAAAATGTTGAAAGAAACTAGAATAATGTATGCCTATTCAACATTGCATTATCTTGGTTAAGGAAAGTTTATTATTTGTCTTGAAATTTCTACAAGTGCTGAGGCATTTAGTAACATAGGTTTATAGTCATGACCTTTCCACCTCTCAGACCCACAAGGAAAGTTAGAACTTCTTTCTAAATGTTAGACAAAAAGGTAGTGACTCCGTGTATCCTTTATAATGACTCCTTATAAAGCTAATACCATAACCCAGAGCTCAGAACCCTAGTCTTCTAATAGTTCTTTTTAAGTGACTTTAACTTTTAATGAAGATCCTAATTGCTAGTAAGCTTTTGCTCACTTTGTGTACTATGTCTGCCTAAAATTATGAATTTCTTACATGATACTGGAATTAAATGTCGGAGGGGGGAAGCCCAGTGTTTGATTTATGGCAATTTGACTAGGTAAACGTTGTCCCTGATTTTTATCGCACATTTGATGTGCGTGTATATCAGCCGTTCTCTTTATTTGAGAAAAGACAAAACTGTCTTAGATAAAGAATTAATAAGCATGTGGATGTAGAAGAGAAGGGAAAGGAAAAATTGAGACCCAAGGCTCCAAACTGAATTGAGAGGACTTGGCAGCTATTCTGCTCTAAATCCTAAGTGTGTTCTTAGGATGTGAGTTAGCTTGGGGCTACCTGGGGATTTGTGACACTGATCGGTGAAGGGTGTCGAATATGCTAGTATTTATTCGCAGAAGCTGTCAAGGCTGTGGAAGGAGGCCATTCCAAACGGCTCATTGGGTGCCTTTCTTTCAGGTAATTCCAGCCATGGGGAAAACTTCCTTCAGAATTATTTTCTTACCTACTGAAGAAGGAAGCATCGAAAGTTCTTTATTTATTAATACCTCTTCATATGGAGTCCTTTCCTATCATGTAAGTAATTTTTTCCCTTTGCCACATAATTTGGTTGTTGACTTAACCAGTGATTTGGATGTTTTTAAAAAGGCTTTTGGAAACTTTGTCATCTGGTTTTCGTCATTAAAATACAAGCCTGTTAGCGCTGTTAGGTTTGTGGCCTTTCACCCTTCTCCTGCCTCACAGTAGTTGACCGTCGCAGTACACGCTACAGAGCTGTACCTCCCCATGGCCCTTGAAGGCATTGGACAAAACAAAGAACCCTACCGTTCCTAATTATCTAGTATGAAATACAGCAGGCTGTCACCTCACACACAGCTCAGAGGAAGGGAGCAGTAAGGAAGACTTTGGTGGCTTTGCCAATCTCTCCTCCTTGGCTCCAGAACATTAGAAGTCAGGAGACCTTGGTGGTACGCATGCAGGTCTGTTCCCAGTAAGCGCACTGTTCATACCACTGTTCATAGCAAGGCATGAGGAAGGGCGTGTGAAGAGTCCTGTTGTGTTCACTGAAATTGTTAGGAATCTTCACCTTGAATGTGGTACCTGGGACATCTTTAACAGATTGTGGCATCAAAGAACTTTAGTGTCAAGATGGGTCATTTCTGTGGTTCTTACAGATTCCCCCCTGTTCAGTGAGATCCCACATCAGAAGAGCTGTCTACTTGTAAAAAGATTTTCTATAAGGAGGAACATCCAACTTAAAAATAAAATATTTTGTGTTTTGGATACATAAATTAGACAATAATGGGATTAAAAGTTTTTTTTTTTTTTTTTTTTTTTTTTTTAAGAGAGAGGGACAGTGAGAGAGAATCAGTTTTATTTAGTTTTTCATGTCGCTTTTGTTGCTCTAACACTTCGTTTGTTAGGTGATGCTTGGCTTTGAACTTGAGTCTTTGCACATTGCCTGGCAAGTGCCATAACCACTGAGCAACCACTCCAGCCCCTAGTTCAATAGTCTTAAAAGCCATGGTAATGAATATAGATTTCCTTTTGGGAGAAGGTATTTTAGCATTATGGCCAGTGTGTTTTTAAAGGAGGACTTCTCTCTCTCTTTTTCTGCAGGTATCTGGAATTGGCACTCGCAGAATCTCTACAGAAGGGTCTGCAGAGCAGCTACCAAATGCTTATTTTCTACTTCCACACGTCCAGAGTATTCAGCTTTCACAAACACAGGTCATTCTTTTTTTAAGTTAAGACATAAATTATTTATTTACAATAGTAAGGCTAATGTAAAACAGATATGCACCGGAGCTTTGAAGTTTAAATGAAACATAAATGTACCAATAAATCTAACATGTATATATAAAAATTCACAATATGCACCCTGTCAAAGGACCTAGTCCCAATCAATTGTCCTTTAAGTCCAGTTGTCCCATGCATTTCAGTATTTGACCCTTCAGTTCAATCTCAGTTGTTGTTGTTTCAGAACTGAAAATTGAATCCAGGGGTGCTCTACCCACCTAAGCAACATCACCAGTTCTTTTTTTAATATTTAGGCAGGGTCTCACTAAGTTGCCCAGTTTGGCCCTGAACTTGCATTCAACACAGGTCATTTTAATAGATTTATTTACTTTGAACAAACTTTGTATCCCTCTCCATTTATGTCTTTGGCAGCCAGCATGTATATGTCTCTTACATAGTCATATTTGGGGTTTTATTATTTTCTTATTTTTTAAAAGTCCTGAAATAATATACGTATGTAATATGTCAGTGGAATCCATACTACTGCTGCAACTTTTTTTCTTTTTTATGGTTCTGGAATTAAACCCAGGTCCTTGCACATGCTATACACGAGCTCTATCTACCACTGAGCTACATCCCCAGCCCTACAGATTTCTTTTTAATCACTGTATAGCCCGGTGTTAATATTCTGTAGTTTGCCTAATCGTGTTGTTTGTTTGAAATGTTTCCAGTTATTCGTTATTATTACTATTAAGCCATGTACCTATTTTATAAGTTCCTTTATTTCCCATTTGGATCTTCTGTTTCCTTGGGGTGTATTTCATAGAGAAGATAATCTGTGGTTGGAGTATGAACTGTTTTATAGAGCTTGTTAAATCTTGATAGTTGCTTTCCAGGAAGACAGAGCCCCTTTGGTCAGCCTTGATGCTGTGCCTGCAGGGTATCTTTGGTCTCTTCCCTCTCCCTGCTTCTAGGCCTGCCTGCATACGGCTTAGTGGGAAAAAGCATTTTTGATATTTTAGTAGATGTTTGATGAAAACTTAAAATTCTTTTAATGTATGTTTCACTAATACCTGATAGGGCTGGACACTGTTTCCCTTTGATAATATTTCCTTGTAAAAATGGATAACATTTGAAATTAAAAAAAAAAACCAACTATTGAACTATAAAATATTATGACCCTTACCTACCCTTTCTTTCCAACAAATAAAGCAAATAAAGAACATTGCTCAAATCTGTGGTCAATAGTATCAGTACCTGGGGCTTTCATTCATTCAGCTATTTTATTGAGTCTTTATAGAATGCTGGGCCTTGGGAGCTTGCTTTCCAGTGGGGGAGACTACAATAATTAATTTACCTGCAGAGTAATATCTGGGAGCTTCATAACCAAATAGACAATTTTTTGGAGATTTTTAATATTAATTTTAATAAAAATTGTATAGTCCCTCCTTCCAGAATCTTAAGGCTTTTTTTTTTTTTTTTTTTTTGGCGGGGGGAGATGAAGTCTTGCTCAAACTCCTGGACTCAAGAGAATCCCCTGCCTTAGCCTTCTGAGTAAGCTAGGAGTACAGGCATACACCACTGCACTTGGCTTATGGGATGATTTTAATTTACAAATTGGGATTTTTTAAAAGTCCTAGAACCAGTGGGAATATGTTGAAAGGTTATAAACAGAGGGTTAAGGTGATCTGAGTGTTGTTGTTGTTGTTTTTAAGAAAAATGTTTGGAAAGGGATATAGTAAGTTTAATTTGTATATGCTAGCTGCATAGACTTCAACAAATGAATATTTCTGGTCCTTTTAAGGCTATTCTTCAGCCAAGAGGGGTAGCTAAGAATGCAGGTTTCTCTGGTGATGGAAGCTGGAACTTTGAGTGCCAGATGCTCTGTTAGTGGTGTCTTAAGTATTGAAGTAGAGACAGATGTTCAGATTACCGTAGTTATTTGGGGGTTGACTTAAGAATATGTGAAATGAAGGGGTGGGGAAGCTGACCCTGCAGGATTCAGAGAACTGGAGCACCTTGCCCCTTGTCCACTCTGCCCAGCAGGTTGTTTGCTTCCTGTGATGCCCCCTGCCTTTTCCTGGCCTACTGTAGTAGCCCCGTAACTACTTTGCCAGTGTCTTCTTTGACCCCGTCCTGTGTCTTTCCCCAAGTCACATCTTTCACCTGCTTAAAACCTCTGGTGTATTTTCATAGGTCTTAGTGTGACTCTAAACCGAGTGGCCTGGCTGCTGTCTTGTGCATGTGTGCTCAGTAGTGTGTGCCTGCTTGCTCTTGTCCCCAGACCCTCCTTCTCTCTCTTCCCCAGAACCTCCTTCTCTCTCCTCCGCTTCCCTGTCCTTGGGGATGGAACCCAGGGCCCTGGTGCATGCTAAGCGTGTGCTCTACCACTGAGCCACACCCCTAGTCTCTGGCTGCTGTCGCTTTGGTCCTCTTGCACATCACTCTCCTGCTGTTTTGCCTTACATCACACTAGCTGTCCTCTGCTGGTGTACACATAATTTCACTTGTGCCACAGTCTTGTATCTGCAATTTTCTCAGGTCTCCTCCCCTCTTTTCTCCAGTTTTACCCTTGTTTTATCCTTCCTTTCAGCTCAGGCTTGGGTTTTTCAGGGACTCCTGCCCTCTCCTCATTCTGGTACAGGTCCTTTGTTAGACTGTCTGGAACTGTGTCCCTTCCCCTTAAGACTTATCTCTGTAATAATCACATGCCCACACTGTGTGATTACTGCTCTTTGCCTCACTCCACGGGCCTGCTGATTCAGCTTTGGGCTCCTGGGCCTCACCCAGGAGGTGTTGGCTCTGAGGTCACTCTGTGGTTATCTGTAAGGGAACAGGTTTCTTTTGCTCTTTTCCCTGAACCTGCCTTGCTGATGACTTACTTGGCTTTTCTTAATCTGTGTTTCTGCTTTAGCAGATGCAGGTTGAGCATCTGTGATCGAAAAGAAATCCAGAAAGCTCCAAAATCTGAACTTCTTTGAGTGCCAGCCTGTTGCTACAAGTGGAAAAGTCCACACCTGAGCTCATGTGATGCGTCATAGTCAGAACTCACATGCACTAAAAATATTGTGTGAAATTACGTAAGGTGTATATGAAACATACATGAATTTTGCGTTTAGACTTGACTCTTATCCCCAAGATAGTTCATTATATATATATGCAAATATTCCAAAATCTGTAAAAAGCCCTAATCCAAAACACATGTGGTACCAGGCATTTTGGATAAGGGAATTTCAACCTGTACCCCAATGTGTTAGTCAGCATTTTCGCTGCTGGGACTAAAGGACCTGACAAGAATAATTTTAGGAGGAAAAGTTTATTTGGGGGCTCACTGTTTCAGAGGTCTTAGTCCGTAGACAGCTGGCTTCATTCCTTGGGACTCGAGGTGAGGCTGAACATCATGGCAGAAGAGTGGGGCAGACTGAAGCAGAGAGAGACTCTACTCTCTGCTTCCTGTGACTCTACTGTCTTTATATATGTAAAATATATATCTTAAAGGCACGCCTCCAGTGACCCTTCGCCTACAACCACGCCCTGCCAGCCTTCAGTTGCCAGTTAATCCCCTGATAGGGCTTAACTGTGGGTTGGCTCTCAGAACCCAATCATTTTATCTCTGAGCCTTCCTGCACTGTCTCCCATGGGCTTTGGGGGACACCTCACATCCAAACCATAAGAATCAAACTCTCCATTTCTTACATTCTTTCTTCTATGCATTTTTATTTATTTTTAACAGCCTTATTGAGATATCATTCATACACCATAAAATCCGCCCATTTGAAGACTACAAGTGGTTTTTAGTATATTTAGAATAGTGCAGTTATCACCACTGACTTTAGCACATTTTCATGGCCTTAGTCCCTGGCAACCACAAATCTGTTTTTTGTCTCTGAATTCATTTATTCTGGACATTTCATGTACAGGAAATATGTGATCTTTTGTGATTAGCTTTCATCCATGGTTTTCATCCTTTTTGTTGCCAAACAATATTCCATTGTATGGACATACCGCATTTTGTTTGTTTATCTGGTGGACATTTGGGTTATTCTATTGTGAGGCTGTTATGAGTAATGTTGCTGTGAACTTTGGTTTGGAAATTCGTATGTGTTTTTATTCTCTTGTGTGTGTATCTAGCAGTGGAATTTTGCTGGGTTGTGCATTTTTAGGAACTATCGAGTTGTTTTCTAAAGTGCTTACATCATTTTACAATCCCACCACCAGTATTGAGGCTTCCAGCTTTTCCACAACTTTACCAGCACTTTTTTTATCTTGTGTTTTTGTTTGTGGTGCTAAGAATTGAACCCGGGACTTCACACATGGTAGCCAAGCACTCTACCATTGAGCTACATTCCCAGCACAGCTTTTTTTTTTTCTTTTCTTTTCTTTCTTTCTTTTTTTTTAAATTTAACAGTCATTCTGGTGAGCATGAAGCTGGTAGCTTGTGTGGGTTTGAATTGCATTCCAGTGACTAATGACATTGAGCATTATATTTGCCTGTCTTTGAAAGAAGTGTCTGTTCATATCCTTTGCCCATTTTTAAATTGTGCTATCTTTTTGTGGCTGAGAAGTAAGAGTTTTTTATCCTGGATATTGGACCTTTATCAAGTACATGGTGTCCAAATATTTTCTCCCATTTTATAGGTTGTTTTCATTTACTTGATGGTATCCATTGAAATACGAAAGGCTTAAGTTTTGATGAAGTCCAGTTTACCTATTTTTTATTTGCTAACTTATATTTTTAGTATCATGTGTAGAAAGACTCAAGGTTATGAAGATTTACTACTATGTTTTCCTGTAAGACTTTATAGTGTACATCTAGGTTTATGGCTCATTTTGATTTTAAATTTTAGTAAATGGTATAAGGTCGAGGTCCATATTCTTTTGCACGTTGATTTTCAGTAATCCCCAAAAATGTTTTATTTTTTGGTAAGATAACTCTACTCACATGAATTATCTTGGCATCCATTATTGGCCCTGTCATCTTTTGCTCCATTCCTAGCTATGGGATATTTTTCCTTCATTTTTCATGATACTGAGATCTATGGCTTAAGTCTCTTTCTAAGGCTAACTGGTGGGCATTGCTGTACACCATCAATAGTCACTGAACTTTATTTCTTAAGTGTTCCAGTAAATGATAGGGCCTAAACACAACAGTGTTACTACTCTTGTTGATGTTATGGTATAGAATACTTTCCTGAATTTGAAGACAAAACTCTTACCTTTTTTGACTGATCTTCTGTTAGAAATTAGTATGTATGTATTTATTTTTATATAGAGAAGAACAGTGAGAGAGAAAGAGAGAAACCATTTTATTTAGTTTTTCATGTGGCTTCTGTTGCTCTGAGACTTTGTTGTGTACGTGGTGCTGGAGTTTGAATTCATGTACTCACGCATGCTGGGCAAGCACTGTAGCTGCTGAGCCACCCCTCTAGCCCCAGAAACTAATATTTAAATATTAGAAACTGTTATTTAAAAATTTTAAAGTCTCTTAGAAGACAGTTATCTCAGTTTGTTTCATCTTATGACAGAGAAAACATTAATTTTAAGTTTTTTAATTTTAAGACTAACTGTACCTAAAAACATGAACCCGTAAGATTTAAACCTAAGAGGTAATGATGGCATCCATTAAAAAAAAAATCTTGACCATAATCTTCTGCACCCAAACTGCATGCATCCATGTGTTCCTTGTTGTTTAAAGTGGGCGTAAGGTTGTCAGCTATCCCTCCAAGACAGGGAAGTCTTTATTTTGAATTCTGTCTCAGGGTTTTTACTTTTTGCTGATGTCAGGAACCCCGTGGGCTGGAGAGTATGGAGGGTACTCAGGGTGCAGTCAGGCCTTCCCAGAGTGTCAGATGGAAAGCTAAGAGTGGGGGGCTGGAGTGGTGGCTCAGCAGGTTACAATGCTAGCTTGGTATGTATGGGGATGCAGGTTCAAAACCTCAGCATCACATGCACAACAGAATGCACATGCCCAGCAACGAAAGGCACATGAAAACCTGAATAAAATTGATTCTCTCTCACTGTTCCTCTCTCTCTTAAAAAAAAGGTAAGAGTGAGGTTTAGAGATAGGAATAAATACATTGTCAAGTATTCCTTGTCGCCTTAGTTCCACATAAAGAGAAACAATTTTATTTTTATTTATTTTTTTAAAGAGAGAGAGAATCAGTTTTATTTTTTCATGTGGCTTTCATTGCACCAACACTTTGTTGAGTTTGTGGTGCTGGGCTTTGAACCCGCGTCCTTGTGCATGCCTGGCAAACACTGTAACCACCGAGGCACTGCTCCAGCCCTAACGATTTTGTTTAGGAATAAAGTTTGAAGTTGAGAGAAGAAATAAAATTGTTTTGTGTGTCATTGAGTCATTATGAAAAACCAGTGAGAGGGTAATAGTAATGTGAAAGTGTGTTCGGTGAAACCGTGGGGTCGTATAATTGTTAGGGTTTTTTTTGGTACATAGAATAAAGTAAAGGCTGGTTATACATGTTCAGGTCTGGCTTGCAGTTCTAAACTGAGTTGGATTTTAGTGTATTCATTGAGTAGTAAAAATTTAAAACTGAACTAGACATAGTTGCACATACCTGTAATTCTAGCAACTCAGAAGGCTGAGGCAGGAGGATTCTGTTTGAGACCAGCCCTTGCAACTTAGCAAGACCATGTGTAAAAAAAGAAAAACGAAAACCAGGGAATGTGGCTTAGGGGTTGAGTGCCCATGGATTCAATCCCCAGTACCAAAATAAACAAATTAAATACATAAATAAATAAAATAAAAATGATCTAGCTTAAATACAATCAGAAGGCTAAAAAACATTCCTGTACATAGTCTGGAAGGTGAAGGCTCTGAAATTTGCAAGTGTTGTGTGAAATACAGATCAGAGAAGTCCACACAGCAGGAATATTGAGTGTGGATACGAGTGTGGATGAGAAAGTGGTAGATGCACTTGATGTGGTGCATCAAGGATGCATAATTCAAAAGGCATCAGAAAGTTATGAACTTTCTGAAAACTTGAAAGCAGCTTGAGTTGTCAGGATAATCACTGAAGATATCAGAAGTTTTGATCCTGCAAACCCAGTAGCTTCCTATCTTAGGAAATGAAATCAGAAATAGGAAGTGGGTTGCATACTGCAGGGCACTGCTGTGATGTATGTGAACTAACAGGCCAAGCACGAGTCCCACTTCTAACTCAAGCGTAAGGAAGTGGGAAGTAGGTTCTTTGTATAAAACAGGTGGTGAGAGGTGGGACTTGATGAGATCAGTGCCCCCAGCCTAAGTGCTGTGAGGAAGACTGCTTATTCCTGTCCCTCCATTTTCGTGTCAGCCTCTAAGTGCAGGGGTTTTGTTTTTATCCCCGACGGGCATTTGGTGGGTGCCCAGTTAATACGCACTGAATGTGAATGAAGGAAAATTCTTACTCCTATACATCCAGGGACAGACACTTCTTATCAAATAAGTTATAATGCATGAACTATACATAGTTTCAAGGAGACGTTCGAGAGGTTGTTAGAAAAAGGTATATAAGTAAGTCATTAAGGGGGAGCTAGGGTTACACAGGGGACATTCTCCCAACTTGAGGTTCAGTTGCACGAGCACAAAATCTATGTACATTCGGGAAAGTGAGTGTTGACCAAAGATAGTCGGGCCATATTGAATTTCTCAGAGTATCATAGTCCATTCCTTGTACTCCTTTAAAGTGGTTTCCTAAGGTCACAGCTGGGATTTTATGTAATCAGAATGCCTTGGCCATCTTACCCTTGCAACTTGCTGCAGACTGCCGTCTGTGAATGTTTAGGACCTGCCTGATTGTTTCTCTTCTTTCTTAAACTGTTAAGAGACTTAGAGATCTGTGATGAAAATCAGGTTCAAATATGGTTAGAAACTATCCTGGGTGTTTTTCAGGGATTCAGACTAGAGGAAAAATCAATCGCTAGCATGAAGCCAGAAAGCCAGTTTCATACCCATGTCTGTCAGTCAGGCCTGTGTTCCTTCTGCCAAGCAGCACTGGCTGCAGTTGGAGGTATAAAGTGAACCTGTCCAACCCCAGCGTGGAGCTTAACTAAAGTCACGGTGTGGCTTACCTAAGGCGTTCTGAAGAGGGTGTTACTTCATGTTTTGTCCTCCTTTTCTGAAAGAGCATACATATAGGGAAATGATCAAGTGATGAAGTCCATTGATGTCATATAGATTGTGATTAATTGTGCCATAATATTTAATGTTCTTTTTTTTTCCAGAACAAAAAGTTTGTTCATCTTGTAGTTTTGTTGTTTATTTCCTTTCTGCTCAGGTCAATTGGATTACATGTCGTATTCTCATCTGAAAGCAGGAGTGTGTGTTTGACTTGTCTTAGGTCTAAATTCTACTTGTCCCATTTTTAAAAATAGGAAGCATTGGGTTCAGTGGAGGGGAGGGTGTACATTTTCACTCTTTGCTGTGGTTGTACATCTGCAATTGGGAGAAGGAGGTCTGAATGTTTGTGGTTCCCTCCTCCCCTAATTCACTTTGTTAAGGTGGTGTGTTTGGGAGGTGATTTGGTCAAGGACAGAACCCACCTGAATTACTGTCCTTAATAAAAGGGACCTGAGAGAGCTTGCTCATACCATTTTTTGGTTTTGTTTTGTTTTTTTGCTTTTCCAACACTTAGTTGTGTATATAGTGCTGTGGTTTGAACCCAGGTCCTTGTGCATGCCAGGCAAGTGCTCTAATGCTGCGCCACCACTCCAGCCCTTGCTCACACCTTTTGACACATAGAAGGTGTCATCTGCGAGGAACAGGCCCCCAGACTAGACATCAGATCCCTTACCACCCTGATCTTGAACTTCCCAGTGTCAGGTACTACAGATGATAAAGTTCTGTTACTTATCAGCTACTCAGTCTAGCTGGGTGTGGTGGCTCATGTATTTAAACCCAGAAGCTTGGGAGGCTGAGACAGGAGGATCAAAAGTTCAAGACCAGCCTGGGCAACTTAGGGAAAACCCTGTCTCAAAATATAAGTAAACAAGTAAATAATCATTCAGGATGGGGATATAGTTCAATGGTGGTGCACCCATGAGTTCCATCCCCAGTGACACACACACACTGCCCAGTCCGAGGTATTCTGTTACAGCAGCCCACTAGGCTAAAATGGTATGGAAACATGAGAAGTTGAGGTTGCTTTTTTTCTTTTTTGAACCTTTTTCTTGGGTCTTTTTGCTTCATTGTTTTAGCCTTCTTAAAGAGCATTCCCAGCAGAGAAGAGGTCACTGTTCTAGTGCGTCTAAGTGAGAATCGAAGTTCCTTTGCTTTGGCTGCCCCTTGTCCTTATTTGTCCCCAGGGTTATTTTCCCACTTATTCTTTGTCTCCTCCAGTCCACGTGGTACTCTGCTGCCACTAGTGTCTTCTTAAACACAATTGGTTGCTATTTCCCTGGTCACTGGATTAGCTGGGTCCTCTCTCGCTTTCAGGATAAAAACCACACTCCTCAGGCCCTTCATGATCCGCGTCCAGCTTCTCTTTCCAGCCTCAGAGGTCCTGCCCCTTTCTTCTGAACTCTGGTGTCAAATGCTTCAACTTTCCCAGGAATTGCCACATCTTTGTACCAGCCTCACCCTCATAAGCTTTTATCCCATTCTAAGTGTCCTTCTGATTCCATCTTTCAAGACCCAGTTCAGGTATCAGCTTTTCTGGAACCTTCCTGGGTCCCAGGCAAGCCTGTGGCCTGGTCTTTGTGGCGCTTCCACATCCTGCTGCACACGGTGTGGTGGCCTCCCTTTCTCCTGCACTTAGGGTCAGGGCCTGCTTCTTTTTCATTTTTGTAACTTTTGCATATCAACTCTGAGTTTAGTATATTGGAAGCCCCGGGAGTTTTAAATAGATAGATGAGTTGAGATCCCCAAATAGCTTATCTACCAGTTGTAACATCTGAGATTCGTAGAACTTCACCTTTTCACATCAGCCAGTTTGACCTTCAGCAGATTTACTACCATGGCAGGTGGTATTATTCTTATTTTAGAAATTGTAGAATGAACTTAGAGTTATCTGGTGGAGGTCAAGAGCAGAGCTAGGATTGGCAGTGCCACGTAAGTATACTTTTTAAGTTTTCCCCAAGTGTTAAAATGATTTTTCATGTTCATCAGTTTAGTCATTCATGATCCAAAAAATTAAACACAAGTAAAATGTTCTTTGCAGCATTTTTATTATGGCAAAAAAATAGAGACATTTTAAAGGCTTATTAATAGAAAAAGGATTTGATCAATTTGAGTTAGCAGCATAGCAGAATATTAACTAGTTCTTCCAAATTATAATTAGGATTCCCATATGGAGATGTCTGACAAGTGGGTAGTATATAAACTAGTCAGTCCACTGTGATTTACCTGTAAATATATGGTAGAGTGTAATTGTGTTTAGTTTGTGAGAAAGCAAAAACTTATTTTTTTAATGTTTTCTTCAGTGCCTTGTTGGATCTAAGCTGTTATGATTTGGGGAAAGCTTCTGTGATGTATTTGAGCAAATCAGAATATTTGAAATTGTCATTGTCTTAGAATCTGGCATGTAGATCACTAGCCATAGCTTGTTGAGAGATTAAAAAGAACTTTAATCTTTAATTATTGTTATTATTGGAATCATTGTGAAATAATATTATCATTTAAATTTTAATTATAAAACAGTATGGGAAACAGAAATTTTAAAGTTAGGAAAGCGTATGACACAGTTCTACCAAGTAAAGGTAACTGTGTGTGTGTGTGAGCGGGCAGAGTAGAGCATGGTACATTATTGAAATGTTTAAAAAGAGAGTTTATCTTTTCAAGATTATAAGAAATTGTAATGAGATTGTGAAAAATGGAAAACCTTGAGAAATGAAAAATAGGAGAGGGTTGAAAGAAGGGTGGTTGGATTGGACCCATCCGTGCACACTGTAGGAGGTGTGGGAATAACAAACAGAACGTGATAATATGTACAATTAATATGGCTTAAAAAATAATGAAATAAACCCAAGACCACAGTCACACTTGGCAGAAGTCACCATGATTAGTATTTTGTTGTCTCCTTTTTCGTGTTATTTTTTCTGATTGTGGGTGAGGGATTTTCTCCCCCATCGTGGGATCATGTTGCTGGATTGTGTGAAGATTACTCTGTGTGATATCCAGTACATTTCAGACCCGGAGTTCCTAACCTTTGAAGTTGGCAAGGCCTTTGCTTTTGGTGCCTGATGTCAAACCCTAATGGTTGCCAGGGACAGGTGTTGGGTAGGGCCTGCGGGAGCCTGGAGTTGCCAGGTTGGGGGAGGGTGGCCCACGTCATTACCTGCCTTCACTGGTGCTGATCTGGCAGTCAGGAAGCAAGCTGTAAAATCAGCTTAAGGAAGGAGGCCAAGGACCTGCAGTTACAGTTTGACAGAGGAGAAATGGAAAGGGGCACATTTCATCCTAACAAATGAGTTACAGAAATTTGATCAAGGCTTTGGAGATGGAAAATAGTGAAGAGGGAAAGGTGAAGGGCTCTGTAACTGCCCTGTTTTCCTCATTGTCTGCCATAATTAGCTCCCTGGAACAGAGTTGTTGTACGTGTACGAGCTGAGAATTCTATAGATGTATGTACCATCATACCATATGAATGATTTTTCTTTGCATGAGAAAAGAAGTCATTTGATCTTTTTTTTTTTTTTAAGAGAGAATAAATTTTATTTAGTTTGTCATGTAGCTTTTGTTACTCTGTCACTTCATTGTGTGCATGGTGCTGGGGTTTGAACCCGCGTCCTTGCACATGCCAGGCAAGCTCTGTGTTCGTTGAGGCACCACCCCAGCCCCCAGTTGATCTTTTTTTTTTTAAATTTGATTTTGAAACAGGGTCTCATTAAGTTGCTTAGGGCCTTGCTAGGTTGCTGAGGCTGGCTTTGAACTTGCAATCCTCCTGCCCCAGCCTCTCAAACCCCTTAGATTGCAGGCGTATGCCATCGTGCCTGGCTTGATCTTTTTTTTCTAACATGAAAATGATAGGTTGTCAAACTGGAAAATTATTACTATATATCTGGTGAATATACAGTATTACTTAATTTGTCCCTATCACCCTGTCTCTTTATTAAAAAAAGGGGGGCATTGCTTAAGTGTTTTTCTTTTTTCCATTACAGCCTCAAGTGGGAATATTCTATAGAATAGGGACTTGGAGAGGAAAGAAGAGAGTAGAGGGTGGTTGGAGGAAAGGAAGGCAGTGTGGTGAAGGTTCTAGAAAGAGACACAGCAGGTGTGTGGCTCTGGGTGCTTTTCTTCCTGTGTGTGTTTTAGTCTGTGAAGTCTCTTTATTCCCCATTTTCTTCCCATCACTGCTTTAATTCTTTGCTTTCTTTCTTTCTTTTTTTTTTTAAAGAGAGAGGGATAGTGAGAGAGAGAGAATTTTTTTTAGTTTTTCACGTGCTTTCCTTGCTCAGAGACTCTGTTGTGTGCATGGGTGCTGGGGTTTGAAACTCGTGTACTCGCGCATGCCAAGGAAGCACCATAACTGCTGAGCCACCGCTCCAGAGTCTTTGCTTTCTTGATACCAGTTTCAAGGTCCCTCTTAACTCAGTGGTTTTTGTTGAGGTCTTTTGTTTGTTTGGGTCCCCTCCCCCCCGGGAGAATTGACTAGCTTTTTACTGAAAACCTTGAGAGATTCCTGTTATAGCAAATAGAGGTTGAATGTCTCTAATCCAAAAATCTGTAATCTGAAATGTTCCAAAAATCCAGTTTTTTTGGATGCTGACCTGGTGCCCACATTTAGAAAAGTTCTTACCTGGCCGCATGTTAACCTTCAGGCCATGTGTATAAAGTGTGTTTTGAATTTCGTGTTTAAATAAACTTGGGTCCCGTCCCCAAAATAGCATGTTATATATTTGTGGATATTCCAGAATCTGAAAAAAATCTGAAATCCCAAATATTTAGTCCCAAGAATTTTAGGTAAAGGTAAGTTGTGTGTTAATACTAAAAGGTCTTATTTTATGTACATATTTCCTTTACTAGATTGTAAACTGTAGTGGGACTTATTCTCTAAGCAATATTTGTTTTCCTGTTACCTAGCAGACTGACAAAATAATGTAATAAATTATTGATAATTGAATAATAATTGAATTCATTGACAAATTGATAATTGAATAAATTAATCTTAAAAAGGAAACGTTATAAGCCATGAAATTATGAGACACAAATCTTCATTTGACTTCTTGCAAACATTCATTATATTAGAATATTCTAGAACCTTCTGTTAGAAAAAGTAAGGAAGGGGGCTGGAGCAGTGGCTCAGCAGTTACAATGCTTGCTTGGCATGCGTGAGGACCTGAGCTCAAACCCCAGCATCACGTACTCAATGAAGTCTTGGAGCAAGGAAAGCCACATGAAAAACTGAATATATTGATTCTCTCTCTCTCTCTCTGTCTTTCTCTCTCTCTTTCCCTCTCTTTCCTCCCTCTCCCTATCACTGTCCCTCTCTCTTTTAAGAAAAAAAAAAAAGTGAGGAAGACCAATCAATACTCTTCCTGATCCTGTTTTGAACCAGTGGATATAGAGACTAAAAAGCCCCTTATATACTTATCAGTAATAAGTAACTGATAAGCTATGCTCCCCTATGTCAGCTGAGATCAGAGCCAGTAGTTAACTACTTCCCAGTCCCCCAGGTTAGACTTTGGGGACCACTGGAAGGGCAGCTTGAGTCTGAGGAGAAACCTGTAAACATCGTGCAGAGAGAAGCAGGAAGGAAATGACTTGCTCCTGCAGCACAGGAGATATGCCCACTAACGAGGTTAACACTCCTCCACCCCCGGCTCCCAGGGCTAAGGAGGCCTGGAGGCTCTGAAACGGACTGGACAGATTCAGTAATAATCTGCTGCAAGCCATTCATGTCCTTGTCAGTTTATCCATCCTAATTTCAGCTGTGATATCCAGTGCAGCTCATCAGAGCTTTTATAGTGGAATCAAATCACAGCATGAAGATACTCCAGTAAAAAAATACCAGGGTAGTAAGGATGCCCCATGATAGTGATGCACAGAAGTTGTGAATGAGAAGGTGAATCCCAAACCTGAACAATGATCTTGGTGTTGAGTGACCTTGGCCCAGTTACCTGTGTTTCAGTTTATCCATAAAGTAGATAAACTTTTCCTGATAGTATTGCTGAAGCTATTGAGTGAAATCAGGTCATATGAAGAGCTTAGAACTAATTCCCAGCACATAGCTAAATGTATTCATCATAACTTTAGGAAAGGGTTTTGAATATAAACCCTCTTCTGTTATGAAACTCTCAGGGTGTTATTTTAAATTCAGATTCAGTCCCCTGGCAAGGCATGAAAGTTCAAGGCAATAGACCCATATCAAATTATCTTGGCCCGTGAGTTAACATTCAGATAAATGTTGATGTCCTTTCTTGTTCTCTTTGTTGTAGCCAGAGAGCTTCTCCAAGCCTGTGGGCAGCTGGAGAGTCTTCAGCAATTACATCTTGGGCCCACTCTCATTAGAATATGTGTAGTTTCTTTGGGGCTCCAGAAGTTCTAATAGTTCCATAGTAGATCTCCTGAGCCTCGCTTGAATCTAGAATCTTAATAGGACACTCAGGAATACCGGAGTGTTGACCTCAAATCCACCAGATTTGGAAAACACGCTCTCCTGAGCTCTCCAGGTACTAATTCTGCCAAAAAAATTCTTCCCGGTATTTCCTGCTTGTCTGTGAGGGAAGGAGAGTGTATCTTGGTGGTTTCAGCCTCCATTGGTTCCTCTTATTTAGAGTCTAGGACCTTAGCACGTAACGCTTCACAGGGAGAGGTCATGATCAACCAGGAGGCTAGTTTGGATGGCTTGGCATTGGGGAGGAGCCACCTGTACAGATTTACCTTTCTCAGGAAGTGGCACCTGAGACACTGGCCTTTCCGTAGAGCTTAGAAATGGGGACTGGTCTTCCTGTCTTCTTCCCGGCATGTGTGGCTTTCTATTTCTTCTGGAACCCTTGTTTCTGACACACTCTCAGGCTGAACGGTGTCTGCTCTGCTGAGAGTCAGAGCATCTGAGATGCCTGGGTCACAGAGAGGTTTCCGTCTCCTCTCTCTATGGACTCCCTGTTCGCAGGAACAGTTTCCCTTTTTATCCCACTCACTTCAGCGATTGTGTTCTCAGCAGATGCCTGGAGTGTGCTACGGGTACTTTGCAGGCTTATGTCCGTAAGGGCTTAGTGGGGAGAGTACCTGGCCCTATGCCTGTTGCTGTTTTTCTCAAGGGCTGGCTGTGCCCCTTCGGTGCAGGCAGAGTAGGTTGTGCCTCCAGGATTTCTGGTCCTCCCCTGTTTTCCTGCGAGGAAGCCTCGATTGAGTGTCAGTGTCATCAGCTTCTCATGTTGGGCTCTTTTCCTTCTGAGCTTAGTGCATTCCTTCTTTTACTTTCTCGTTATATTTTCCCTTTATGTTTCTTTCTTTTCCCTCCTTTTTCTTTTTCTTTTCTGTCCAGTTGGTGCAACATAATCTCACATAGTGAAGGGATTCGTTGTTACATGTTCATACTTTGTCACTTAATGACAATGTAACGTGAACCCAATTCTTACCCAGAATTTCCCGCCCCCTGACCCGCTCCCTGGCCTCGTACCTCTGCTGCGTTCTCCCTGATTACAGGTATTAATGTATGTATACATGTTGAACAATTTTTTTGTTTTCTAGATTTAAATGCCTGTATGAGTATTATTTAGCTTCTTAGGGGGAATAAAATATACCATACAGTATGTATGCCCCCTTTATCCCTCTCCACCCCCCCCATTACTGGACCTTCCCTAGAACATGCATTGTTATGACTTTGAGTCTGGAGTATAAACTTGACTATCTTTCAGCCTATTCTTACTTTACTCTAGCTTCCACATATGAGAGAAAGCATTCGACCTTCGAGTCTCTGAGTTTGACTTATTTTACTTACCATTATTTTTTCCATTCCATCCAAAAGCTGTGGTATACATACACAGTGGAATTTTACTCAGCTCTTAAAAAGAATGAAATCATGGCTTTTGCAGGTATGTTTCTTTTTTTCCTTTTTTAAAGAGATAAGGACAGTGTGAGAGAGAGAGACAGAGACTGAATCAGTTTTTATTGAGTTTTTCACATGGCTTTCATTCCTCTGACACTTATTGTGTAAGTGGGTGCTGGGTTTTGAACCCATGTACTTGCACATGCCGGCCAAGTGCTGTAACCACTGAGCCACCACTCCAGCCCCTACAGGTATGTTTCTTTAGATTTGGGTGGGGGCAAGGGATGAGTTCTCCCATGGTGAGAGATAGAATCAATACCTTCTGGGACTGCCGAGGACATCTATTGTTAAAACCCTTTATTTTCCTTTGCTGCATTGAGTAATCTCACATAGGAAACAGTTCCCTATTAGACCAAAATCTCAGTCAGGTCTGGCTCAGTCTCTCTTGTCCTTCTGGGTTCTCCTTTAGTTTCCCCTTTGCTTGTTCCTTTGTCTTGACTGAGTCCTGATTGCATAAGGTTCCCAAGTGTGACTCTTCACAAGCAGTAAGTTCGTTTCCACCTAATACTGCTCTGAACGATCCACACCTCGTGTTAGGAGACTCAGCTCTGCTCAGAAGCCTGCTCAAGTTCACATGAACTGTGGTCTGGCTGCCTCAGGCTTTGGAAGTGCTGCTCTTCAGTCACTCTTCCTGTGTGTCAGTCAGCTTTCTGTCACTGTGACAAGTACCTAAGATGAACAACTTAAAAGGAGGGAAGATTTGTTTTGGTTTCAGATGTTCCAGTCCACGCTTGCGTGGTCCCACAGCTTTGGCTGTCAGAGGCCAGCATGTCAAGGCTGAAGCACATGGTGGAGGAATGCTGCTCCCCTCTTGGTAGGTGGGAAGCAGAGAGGAAGGAGCTTTCAGGGGCAGGTCCCAGTGACCTAACCTCCTTCCGCTTGGCCCCAGCTCCTAGTGGTGCCACAAGCCTTCAATTCATGAGCCTCTGAGAGGTGTTTAAGATCTAAACCATAACACTGTGGGAGGCTTAAAAGTGTGTCTCTCCATAGTTGCTGGGACTGAATCCTAGTTCTGTTGGAAGGAACACTTAAGTCTGCTGCCTTCATTCCTGTCTTCCTTTATTAGTATTTTTTTAAGGCTATAGTTAAAGACAAAGATTTATTTCCTCCATTTCAAATGCCTTCTCAATTAGAGCTTAGGGTATCTCCATTTTTTTAAAAGTCTGTTTACCCTGGCTTTCAATGTTTTCTATTCTGTTTCAGCTTTCTACTTATTCCCTTCCCTCTTCCCTTTTGCAGTAAAATATATACTATCCAAAATTTACCATTTTAACCAATTTTAGGTTAAGTATATTCCAATTGTTCAGTCATCACCACCATCAATCTCTCCAGACTTTCTCATCTTGCAAAACTATGGCTCCACACCAATTAAACACTGACTCCTCGTTCCCTTGTCTTCCAGCCCTTGGTAAGCATTAATCTACTTTCTGTCTCTACAGATTGGACCACTTTAGATCCTTCATGTGAATGGGATCTTGTAGTATTTGGCATTTGTTTCTGGCTTATTTCACTTACCATAATGTTTTCAAGGTTTATGCCTGTTACAGCATGCATCCCAGTTTCATTCCTTTAAAGACTGAATAATATTTCCCAGTATTTTCTTTCCGTTTATTCATTGATGGACGTTTGGGTTTATTCCGTCTTTTGGCTATTGTGGGTAATGCTGCTAAGAATGGCAGTGTACAGATATGTCCTGGAGGCCCTGTAACGCTTTCAAGTAAACAGTTAGAAGTGCAGTTGCAAAATTGTATGGAAATTTTATATTTAATGCTACTGTTTTCCACCTAGTACCTTTTCTAGCCTCATCCTTGCCTTGGCCATGCCAGCTTCAGTAGACACTGTGCCCATATTGGTCAAGGTCAGGCTCTAGAAGCCTGTATCATTTTTTACTGAACCTAGCCTGCAGGATCCACTTGCCCATTTGCTTATGGCCCAGCATCATCCAGTTGTCTGAAAAACAGTTACATGCCTTTGGATAGACCACATATGCTGCATGAGCTCCCGAGGATCCCCCCCCCCAAGCTGTTCTGAACCCGCCAGCCCAGGTTGTAGTAATTAGAAACTAGTTATTTTTCCAAGTGTAAAAACCAAGGTGTTCTATGACATGGGTCACTTCCACTTGGTTCCACTCAGAGTCTTATTATCTAAAGGGTTAACTTATTCTCCAGATTGCTTGTTATCTGTCTTTCAGAGTTTCTGGCACACTTCAGTGGGATGGGAGGTGGTGTGCACTAAATGACCCTTCTTTTTTCTCTTGGGTCCTAAAGCAGTTGTGAAATAGCACAAAAAGAAAATGAAGTGTTTCGGGGGGGGGGGGACTTCTCTGAGAACCAAAGGAGTGAGGAAGAGGAGTTTCCTTCTAACAACTTCCATGTGGAAAAAAAATACCTCCCACATTTGTTGTGAAATTTGACTAAATAAATGCATTACTTATGAATAATCAAATAAAAACAAAACTTCTCCCTTTGCAGCCAATTGGTTTGTGTATGTGCCTCACTTAGTGCTCATGTTGTTGCTGTGAATTCAGTAACTCCATTTTACAGAAGCGGAAGTTTAGTCTTAGGGTGGGAAGGGAATGTCCCCAGGGATTTATGGCTGGGGTTTGACCTTGAATCTGTGTTGACCACAAAGCCAAAGCTGCCTTTCCTAAAATGATGTAGAAAAGAAAAAATGCTATACATATGCGTTAACCCTTTTTTCCTCCTTAAAACTAAAAAGTTCATTCTAGCTCATTCCTAGGTTTTTGCGAGTGGATCAGGCCACACAGGAAATTTTGTTTGTGGCTAATGTCAGAATAGAAGGGTCATGGTGGGGGTTAACAATTATTGTTTCATATTGGGGTCAACCGCATAGTGCTTGCTCATAATTCAGCTGAGCCTGTGTGTCATGCAGAAAACACTAAATTAGGAGTTTGGTTCTAGAACTGAGAGTTATGTGGAAGAGACCTTAGATACCTCTCATTTTGTACAAAATCTTTGCCTTGTAGACCCCACTGGACACAACCCTGTGTGGGGGGCAGAATCTGTTTCTGTTGAAACACATGTTAGCATAAGAGATTTGTAAAGAACTCTAAAATTTAGCATTCAGAACTGACAAACAGAGATAAGTGTTTGAGAAAAACAGAATCTAAAGTTGGGATTTATCTAAGTAATTCTTTTGTATTTTTTAAATGATATTCCTTGGAGGAAAGATTTTCATATGTGTTTATTACGTTGGAGTTGTGATTCATGCTTTGTTCGTTCTGTCGGGATTCTGTGTAGTATGGATTTTCGTATGTTTTGTTAGGTTTACTCTTGTTAACGTAAGTCATCTACCATGACTTTCTGCTTCATTTTATTGCATCCAGTTCCCAAAATTCACTTTACTCCTAGGACTACTAGTTCCTTAGCAAGTGGAGGGGGAGATGGTTTTTTCTCTTAATATCCACTTCCCTAAATTCCTACCCCTTCCACAAACCATGGGAGTGCATACATTTCATTCTGTTTTCCTATCTGTTGCATTATATCTGTATGATTTTCAAATATGCATTTTGATGTTGATGAATGTTCAGGCTATTAAGTACCTAGAAGTAGACCTGGTATATATCCTCATTTACCGGGAAAATGTACTGAAGTATTGACTTGCACTAAAAGACCTCCCCCTCCCCTCTTTCCCACCAAATAGCCCCAGGATCTTTGGTAAGTAACTTAACCCACTCTAGCTACGTTTTCTCCCTTCTTCTAAATAGGAATACTACCACATGCTTTATATGAAGACTGTTAAAATATAAACTAATGTGTTAAAGTAATATAGGAAGTTTCAGATTTGCCCAGGCATACTGTGGATTCGGGGATGTCCTGCTGTCAACAGTCGTGTGCTTAAGTTGGATACTCTCGGGGACTTGTAACCCCAGTCTACATGGTCACTTCAGAGGGCTCATATTTGGGGTATAGTTCATTCGTTCGTTCCTTCCTTCCTTCCTTCCTTTTCAATCCCTGATAACCCCCCCCATTCTAATTTATTAGAATCCACCAGAAGTATGAAAGCACTCCATGGTCGTACAGTAGGAGGGGGAAACGGCCTTTCTCTGTTTCAGGCGTTCAAAACACACCTACACTTGAAGAGCACACAGTTCTAGTTTTACAACCTCAGGCAGAGGTCAAAAGCAAACAAACACAAAAACTCACTAATTCAGAACTCTAGGTGGTGGTCTTATTATCAGTGGACACAAAATTCTTGATTGATCTGAGCACACAATATGTAAACGATGAATAGAAAACACACGAGTCCCTGTTGTCTTTCACTCATCAGAAAATGTGTTTCTGTTATCCATCTTACAGATCATTGAAAATTCACACTATGAATTCAATTTTTAAATCATTGTTCTCACCAAGGTGGAGTAAATTATTGTACTGTGTAAGCCACACACACAGTTAGTGGAAAGGGACAATAAGAAATAGTGTCAACAACGTTGAAATTTTATTGCCACTTGGGGATTTACTGGAGGAATAAAAACTTAAGCACACACGTACATACATTCATATATATACCTGGGCAAAGCCTATGAGGTACGTATCTTAAAAAAGTTTTATTTTGAGAAAAGCAAAAACTTAGTTTCTCTTAGAAAATTCAGCACACTTGTGCAAGGCAGTTTGGAGGTGCTAGGACTCCCCCTTGTGGGATTCTGAATGTGCTGTACAGCACAGGAAGCTCAGGTTGAGCCTCCCTGAAATCCCAAATACTGCAAACTCCAAAAGTTTTTGAGCCCCAATATGACATCACTAATCAGATGGTTCATTACAAAAACTATTTAAAATATTATATAAAATTGCCTGTAGGCTATTCATATGAAATGTGAAACATAAATAAATTTTGTCTGTAAACTTGGGTCCCATTCCTTAGAGATCTTATTATGAGT
This sequence comes from Aplodontia rufa, assembly GCA_004027875.1. Classification (NCBI taxonomy): domain Eukaryota; kingdom Metazoa; phylum Chordata; class Mammalia; order Rodentia; family Aplodontiidae; genus Aplodontia; species Aplodontia rufa. The sequence continues at coordinate 8,149 of PVKS010012053.1, read as the reverse complement.
ATTCCCAAGTCCGCCCCCACCCCCCCATCCAAAACACTTTAGGTTTGAAGCATTTTGAGTAAGGGGCAGGTACTTAACCCACTGGAGTTTGTTTTGGTTGTGCGTTTAGCTGATAGAAGAATCAATCTTAAAATGACAAATTATAAATTTATACACATAGAAATTTACCAGAGTGACAAAATATTAGGCTTTAAATCATATCAGATCATATTCAAAATCATGATTTTAAACTTGTATTTTTACTGTAGTCCAAGAAATGTTTTAAGGAAAAGAAATAGTTGCAGATTTCTTTAAAGGACCTTAAAATTAAGTGCATACTTAGAAAGTGTGCTGATGTGTTTAAACCTTTTCCATTTAAACATTGAATAGTTAAGAGCAGAAGTACACACCAAATGTCAGATTTTCATGTAATCTCTTATAGGTACTTTAAATCATTTTTAGTTTCTTCCCCTTCCAAGCTTGCCCAGCCCCACGGTAATTATGACTGTGAGCCAACTTCTGTTCATCCACTAACTGCTTATTGACCGCCTATTGAGTGGTAGGCATTGTGATAAAAGCAAAGTCTGGGTGCTTGTAATCTGCTGGGGGGTGTGGCCTTGACCAGTTGGTTACTTTGTAATGAGTGCTTCTAAGGTCAGGTAAAAGGTGCCATAGGTATAGGTGTGGCAGTGCTGTTGTAGCACAGAAGCAATCCTTAGTATAGAGAGGAGTGGGCAAAGGTGGGTTCCAGTAAAACTTGTTTACAAAAACAGGCTGGGACTAGGTTAGCCTGTGGGCATAGTTTGCCAGCTCTGATCTCTAGTTTAAGAATGAAGACACATGAGTGGGTTAAGGGCTGTTGACAGTCAGCCTGACTTGTTATGGATTTGAAGGTGAAGTGAAGTTGTTTTTCAGGTTTCTGGTATACACAACCGTATGGATAATTGTATCATTGATGAATAATGGTGCTAAGAGACAGAGCCTAGCTGACCGTGGAGTGTGTGTGAGTTGAGATGCATACTCAGTCACAGGTCGGACTATGGGTGTGCAGCAAGGTCTGGGCTAGAGAAGTAAATGCCTGTGGCCTCAGTTTGTCAGAGATCTCCCCTAGGGAGAGAGAGTTGGGCCCAAGATAGCCTGCAGAATAACTCAGTGTCTCCTGGTGGAGGAGGAGGAGCCAAGAGGCAGGGGAGGTAGCCAAGAGAGGGACAAGGGAGAAGGCAAGAGCAAAAGAAGCTTCTATTGGATTTGGCTATTTGCAGATCATTTGTAACTGTGATTAGAGCATTTTCAGAAATCCACAGACTTTTTGTTTTGTGTATGTCCTTGGTGGAGGAATTTGTACATAGACAAATTTAAAAATGGAGTTCTGAGGCTGGAGTGGTGGCTCAGAAGTTGAAGCACTTGCCTGGCATGCAGGAGACCCCAGTTCAAATTCCACCACCACATACACAACTAAGTGTCGGGAAACAAAGGCCAGATGAAAAAATAAACTGATAATCTCAATATCTATCTATCTCTCTCTACTCCTCCCCTCGCCTCTCCCCTTTCCCTCTCTCTCCCCCTCTCTTAAAAAAATAAAAATAATTTAAAAATAAATAAAAATTGAGCTCTTTATGGTATTAGGTTTGCTTTTCAAATCATATTATTTTGTTTAAGAATACTAGCAGTTACTATCAACTTTAGAAATGTGCCTTTGACTAATGTTTGTTCCTTTATGGGCTCTGTTAAACTACCATACATAACTTCATTACATTTTAAAAATTAACATGTTTTATTCTTTTCTGTACTTCAACTGTCTGAATGACAACTGAAGTAACACCCCTCCCCCACCCCAGAGCTAGGGATCGAGCTGGCATTTTATCATGGAACTACGCTCTCAGTCCCTAAAATGTTTTTTAATATAATGTATTTGAGTAAGTCTTACAGATGTGACAAACTGAACACGATTGTGATTCTATTTCATGATGCATCTTCCTAGAGTTAATAGATGCTCATACATACAGTGTAGGGCAGCCTGGGTTTGGAGGATGCTTCTTACCTTGCTAAGATTTCCGCAGGCCCAGTATGTATAGTCAGGATGCACAGACATCTAACTAGGAAAGGAAATTGTACTGCCCAGGTTCTTTAGATTCATGTGTCTGCAGCCTATACCCGACAACATGGCTGTGTCCCTTGATGGGATTTTTCATTTCCTTTCCTTTTTTTTTTTTTTAATTATTTTTTAAACAGAAAGGAAGAGTGAGAAAGAATCAATTTTACTTAGTTTTTCATGTGGCTTTCATTGCTCTGACGCTTGGTTGTATATGGGGTTTGAACCTGTGTGCTTGTACATGCAAGGCAAGCACCATAACCACTAAGCCACCGCTCCAGCCCTCATATGCTTTTCTTGAAGACATGCTGGGATCATCCCATCTTTGAACCGGACAAAGTTCTTCATTCTTTTCTTACAATTTTGTCTCTTCCCTCCAGAGCACTTCCGCATATTAAAAATGATAACTAGTTTAATCATGGATAGATATCTTTTGTAGTTTTGTAGTGGCTTCTAAAGATCATTGTACAGATAGAAGGCACACATAAAAGTAATCATTTGGCTGTTAACAAGGTAAAACCTACTTTAAACGCCAACATTTGAACAGAACGTTCAACGTGCATTGGAAACACCAAAGTCCAAAGTTACTGTGTGTAGTTAGAACATAGAACATATTCATCTGCTTGTTGTCAGGCTGAGAATTTTCATGTTGCCCAAAGGAGAATTTGTGATTTTCTTTAGAAAGTAAACTCCATGACAGCACCAGTTTTTCTTTTTTGCCCCCTGTTATATTTCCAGCTCACAGAGTAGCGCCCAGCATTTCGCAGATGCTCAAGTGTTTGCTGAATAAATGAATGAATGTTATTTCTGAATAAATGATGTATAGTTTATTTTTAAATGCTAGATTTTGCCTTTTGCATTCTTTAAAGTTCTTTCCCCTTTTTTCTTCTAGGCAGAAACCACTAATAGCAGCCTCTTGCAGGTGCAGCTGGAATGCAGTTTACATAATAAAGTGTGTCAGCAATTAAAGGTAAAATAAAACATTTGACATTTCCTCTGTCTCCCTTCCTGCCTCTCTGCTTAAAAATAAAAAGAAAACAAAACAGTATGTTCTGTTCTCAGAAATGAAAATGCCATTGCCTTAAGTGCTTTTCTTTTTTAAAAAATTGAAATCACAAAGTTCAGATAATTTTTTTGAGCTTTCCCTTTTCCCCCCTTCCCTCCAATCTCAGAGTTGTTATCTGGAGTCTGATGACGTTTTACACTTACAAATGAACATAATTGTAACAATGGAAAACTCCTCAAAAGAAATTGAAGAAAATACACAAGATTTGTTAGATCATCTCTCTATTGTTTATGTAGCAACAGATAAAACCGAGACCTCAGGTAAGGTGAAATCTTTAAAAATTTTCATCAAGGTGCTGGGGATGTAGTCAGTGGAGGAGTGCATGAGACCCTGGGTTCCATCCCCAGCTTCACCAAAAGGGGAAAAATTCCATTATATACATTTTGATTAACCTGTATCATCGTTTGATAGCTGTTTACTTGTAGATTGTATCACAGCAAGCCAAGAAAAAAGAGCCTTTGCTTTAATGAACAGATTGTAGCTGGACTTGGTGGGGCAGGCCTGTCATCCTAGCTACTCAAGAGGTTAAGGCAGGAGGATTGCAGATTCAAGGCCAGCCTGGGCAACTTAGTGAGACCCTGTCTCAAGATTAAAAAAAAAAAAAAGTTGGGGTAGAGTGTCCCTAAGTTCAATCCCCAATGCCAGGGGGTGAAAAAAGAAAGAGATTGTCATAGCTGTCAATCTGCAGCTACTCTACTATGACTGTATTATTGGGAAAGGGTTAAAGGACCGTTGCAAACGGTTCTAATTCTTCTTGTGTGTATTTTTTCTTGCTGTTTTACAGATAGTAAACAAATTAAATATGACCATGGCAGTCTTAGTTTTCACAAAGTGCTTCAACTCTTTTGTCTCTTTATTCTGATTCTACTGCATTACAGCTCTGTTGAACAAGTCATGCTGTTTTGTATTTTTAACAGTTGATAGCTGGTTGTTCTTGGATGCCTGACAAGTTAGAGTAAAATTTTTGTGTTCAGTTCTATGAATTTTACCTTTGGATATATGTATCCTACTTATCAGAAACAACCTAATTCATCAGTTTAACTTCCTAAAAACTTTTCTGGGAGACACATATGATCTGTGAGATTCACAGTGTGGGATTTATTATAATTCTTTGGTTATGACAATCAGTATGTGAGTATATATATGTATTGACATTTTAAAAAATGGTACAAAGGTATATAAAAGCTTTATTTTTTGGGTTTTGTTTTGTTTTTGTTTGTTTGTTTGTTTTAATGGGCAGTCTTGTTTTTTTCTTTTTTTGTACTTGGACTGAACCCAGGGCCTCAGGCATGCTAAGCACTGCTCTACCACCAAACTACACACCAGCCCCTTTGGCAGTCTTGTCAGTCAAAATGCTGTTTACCTTCCAGTCCTTAGTAGCTATAGTAGTGATGGCCAGGTAGACATTGGCACGGAGAAGGTCCCTGTCCCATGAGGAACTTTCCTTTTGGCAAAGGCTAAAAGGAAGCCTGTGTTTTAAGATGCCAAGAATTTAATACTTTTTAAATAGAGTTGTCTAAATAAGGAAACACAAGACCATCCAATTGACAGGAGAACATAACTGTATTTGAAGCTGTCCAGTTGTTCCTTGATCTAGAGGAGCCCAGTATGACCTTGAATTCAGAGTTTCTTTCCTGACTTCTTCATCATTTAAAGAGCCTATGGTATTAGGGCAGTCTTTCTATAAGGATCTTTGCCTTGTGACTTAGACGAATACCCAAAGAAAACAGCTCGTACTCTTGATTTCTGTGTTGAAAAAACAGGTTCACAGTTTTTTTGGGTTATTTTTTTTTTGGTAGAAATGTTTAATGTACTCAATCATAACATTAGTGTGGGGATGAGATGGCTCTTTGTTTTAATTTCATTGCTCTGATTTAATTTCATTGCTCTGATCCTTTTGAACAGATGATTCAGCAGTAAATATGTATATATTGCATTCAGGAAACAGCCTTGTATGGATACAGGTAATTGTAAATGTTTATATAAAGTAGAATATGAAATTATAAGGATGCACTGAATTGCTGAGTGTGAGGATTTTCCAGCACAGATGCAGAAGCAGTTGTATGTATTTTTTGCTTTTCTTTAAACCCATTCTTTTTTGCTTGAAGACCTATTTGGTTGAAGGGTGTCGGAACCCCCTCCCTGCTGTTATAGACACATCTGCTGAGCAGATACTGGTCTCTGCTGTTTACTTCTTTTAACAGAGTGGGTTTAAAATGGGTAAATATTCTCCTGGCTGAGTAGTGATGTGGCCTTCTGTTGTTACAGGATGTTTATCACTTCTCACAGAGGGATGCTCTGTCTCTGCAGTTTAAACCAGTACTGCTGCCTACTTCTACAACAAATTTTACAAAGATCGCCTCTTTTACTTGCAAAGGTACACATTTAAAAAATACTGGACGGTGTCTTTTTCTTTTGTTACCTGGTTGTTTCCTTGGCAGTTCTTTCTGTGCTTACAATTACAGATGAGTTCTGGTTTTAAAAAAGCAAATGGGTTTGATTTTAATAAACCACAGCCTTTGTGTATCAAAGAGATAGGATGACATGGAAGCGGTTGTTGGTGAATGTATTCTGCTGTATCTGTGGGATTTTAAGTTTAAAGCTTTAACTTAATGATACACAGGACCTGCATGTACATTTATTGGAGCAGTAGTTTAGTTGTGTGCTCCAGGTTTGTTTCCTTGTGCAGAATGTGTTGTAGGATGTCTAGTGACTGTAAACACGCTCCTATGTTCAGGTTTTCTTTTCTCTTTTTAATTAAGGACTTGAGTTGTTGTACAACCATAAATGCATATAAAATACCAATATATCCTTCTGATCCTAATCCAGAGTCACACCCCCATTGCCCACACCCAAGTAGTCGCTTGATTTTTCTTTATTCCCCCCAAAGTTATAAAGTTATAAATATATATATATATATGTATGTATGTATATATGTATAAATTGTGAGTTTTCGTGAATTAAATGATTGGATAAGTATTATTTGGCTTCTGATGGGGGTAAAGAGTGTCTTCAGGTTCTTAACTGTTAAAAAGAGTTTTGTAAATGAATTCAGATGGATTTGAAACAGGAAAACATGCCCAGCTTCACTCATAGTTAAAGAAATGTAGTTTAAAGCAACAATGAGATACAATTTATTACTTAGATCAGTGAAAATCAGAAGGTTGTTAATATTCTGTGTTGGTAATGATTAAAACAAAACATTTAAGTTTTAACTGAAAAATAAATGAATGCAGGATGTTTTGGAGGGAAAATTGACTGTCTGAAAATTTTAAATGCACACATATGCTCTTCAACTCTTAATTCTAGTTCTAGGTTTGTATTCTGTAAATATACTCATCTATGTATTCTAAACTGTACCTAGGGGGCCAGAGCAGGCTCAGCGGTTATGGTGCTTGCCTCGCATGCATGAGGCCGTGGATTTGAATCCTAGCACCACGTACACAATGATGTGTCAGCAATGAAAGCCACATGAAAAACTAAAATGGATTGATTCTCACTTTCTCTCTCCCTCTCTCACTCACTCTTAAAAAAAAAAACCAAAAACTGTGCCTAGACTGGGTGTGGTGGTACACACCTATAGTCTGAGCTACTTGGGAAACTGAGGTGGGAGTGTGGGTAGAGATCAGCTTACACAGCATAGCAAGACTCCATCTCAAGCAGCAGCAAGAACACAACTTAAAAACCCCATACCCTGAGAGATGCATGTTATTTGTGACAGCAGAACAACCCAAGCAGCCACTGTTGGGTGACTTAATTGAGCTCATCTGTAGGAGGGTGTACTCTGGAGCTTCTGAAAAGCACCCGTGAACATGCATTGCAAGCAGTATGTGGACATTTAGGTTTTTACAGGGTGTCTGCATCCTTATATATACATAGAACACCTGGAGGGTGCTCAGGAAAGTGCTAGCCTTGCTTCTCTTAAGATACTTGTAAAGCAGGGGACCAAAGTGCGCTTTGGAGTCACATTTTGTTGTGTTTGAAGTTTTGCTTTTGAACCATATGTATAGCTTTTGAAAGAAGAGCTAGGAATTCAACACCAGTGATTTAATATTATGACCCAGATCAAGGAAAGCCTACAAGTGTTTCTTTGATCAGCAGTGTTGTGAGGTGCATTCTCACTCTTCATGGTTGAGCTATTTGGATTTTATTCCAGTCTTACCCATGCTCCTCTTCACTCCACCCAGTGAGCTTCGTTTTTCACCTTTGTCATCTCTGGTAGACCCGAGGACTTTTCTCTTATTTATGACGAAGACAGATCTTTGTAAAAGAAGCCCACAAGTAGTGACTACCCCCAAAAGAAGCAATTAGAGGTTGGCTTGGGGGGTAAGGCAGGAATATAAACACCATATTCCAGGTAAGTGGCAACAAGCCAGTAGGGAAGGGTGCATCTGAGGAAGTGCGTTGCCATAAGCGTTTGAGTCACTATTTTAATGCTAGTAGAAAAGTGCTTTAAAAGTTATGAATAAAACCTACACCTTATTTTTTGTTCAGGTTAAATGAAAGAAAAGATAATATCCTTCACATTTCTTTTTATACCTAAAGCAGCTACGTCCTGTGACAGTAGAATCGTAGAAGATGTGAAGAAATCAAAAACCACTCCAACACTAAAAGCGTGCCTCTCCTCTCTGGTGGTGCAGGGGTAGGTTCATTCTGCTTTCCTTGAAGTTGTATGTTTTTTGTTTTTGTTTTTTATCCTGTCTAGAAGATCTTCGAAAATACAATTCATATGAGTTTTGTGGTTCTTTTTCTGGACTTCCTTACTTTGCATTAGCACTGCTAATAAGCAGGGAGAGGTTTCTTGGCAGAATGGGAAAGAGTGAGCTAAATAATTCAGTCCATGAAGTAGGTTCTAGGTGAAGCATCCAGGTATGTGGGAAGAAATGCTCCGTGGAAATTCTGAGTAGGGGGCTGGAGTGGTGGCCCAGAGGTTATGGTGCTTGCCTGGCATGCACAAGGATGTGGGTTTGAATCCCAGCACCATGTACACAACGAAGTATATGAGCAACGAA
>PVKS010012052.1:30970-54995 GCA_004027875.1 Aplodontia rufa | reverse complement strand
AAATAAATAAATAAATAAATAAATAAATAAATAAAGTGAATTGCAATAAAAAATTTTATTAAGAATTTCAGTTACTGTACAATCATAAAATACATATAAAATAACAATATGATATGCATATATTTTTAAACCAAAATTACCCCCACATCGCCCACACCCCAGTCTCTTGAATCTTCTATATTTTACCCCTACACACAATATAAATGCTTAGGTTGAGAATTTTCCAGAATTGAATGATCGCATAAGTGTTATTCGGATTCTCAGGGGTGTAGGCTACATTGTTGATTGACTGCCTAGATCCCTCCCTATTTTCCCTCCTTCTCCCTTCCCCCTCATCCTCTCCCCACTCCTCCAGCTACATATGTATGGTTGCCTTAGATTATGTGTTGCTATGCCTTCACTGGGTCAAATACATGAGGTTGACTACCTTTCACACAGGCCTGGATTTAGATCCAGCCTCCGCAAATGAGTGAAAACATTTACCCTTTGACTCTCTGGATTTGGCTAACTTTGCTCAGTATGATTTCTCTCATTGCCACCTATTTACCTTCAAAGCCTGCAATATCGTTGTTTCTAATTGCTGAGTAGAATTCCATTATATGTATATACCACAGTTTTTTGGATCCATTCCTCCAGTGAGGGGCATCTGGGTTAGTTCCATAATTTAGCTATTATAAAATGAGCTGCTATGAACATAGATTTTGCTGGTTTGCTGTAATGTACTGGTTCTAACTCCTCTGGGAAAATACCCAGAAGAGAGATACGGTGGGTCCATCCCTAATTTTTTGAGGAGTCTCCTCACTGCTTTCCAGAGTGGCTGTACCAGACTGCAGTTCCACCAACAGAGTGCTAGTGTTCCTGTCTTCCCACAATCTTTCCAGTATCTTATATTTTGTATTCTTCATGATTCCAATTGGACTGGAGTGAGGTGAAATCTTAATGTAGTTTTCATTTGCATTTCTCTGATTACTAGTGACTTAGAACACTTCCTCATGTATTCATTGGCTTGCTCGATTTCCTCTGCTGAGAAGTTTCTGTTTAGCTCTCTGACCCATTTATTGATTTGATTGTTTGTGTTTTTGACATTAAGGTTTTTTTTACTTCTTCTGTAAATTTTGTATATTAGTCTCCAGTCAGATGAATCACAGGCCATGATTATATCTCCCATTCTGTAGATTCTCACTTGACAGTTTTGACCAATTTCTTGACTGCCTTTTTAGTTTAATGGCATCCCACTCACTGATTCTTGACTTTGATTCTTTCACTTTGGAAGTCCTGTAGAGAAAGTCATTTCCTTCTCTTATCTGCTGGGGTGTTCCTCAAGTTTTTCTTCTATCAGTTGTACAGTAACTGGTTTAATTCCCAGTTCCTTGATTCATTTTGATTGGATTTTTGTACAAGGTGGGTGAAAAGGATCTAACCTCCACTTTCTGCAAGTGGCTGTCCAGTTTGTCCTGCACTGTTTGTTGAATAGGCTGTCATTCCTCCATGTTATATTTTGACCCCCTTTGTCAAATATCAGATGTTTAAAGACTTATGGGTTTGTCTCAGAGTCTTCTATCCTATTTCATTGGTCTTCATGCCTATTTTAATACCAACACCATGCTATTTTTGTTTTAGATCTGATATTGTGAAATCTCCTGTTTCATTTTTCTTGCTTAGAAATGTTTTGGCTATTCTGGGTTTCCTGTTATTCCAAATGAATTTGAGAATTGCTTTTTTGATATCTCTAAAAAATGATATTGGTATCTTTTTGGAGATTGCATTGAATCTGTATAGTGCTTTTGGGAGAATTGCCATTTTAATTATATTAATACTGCCTAACCAAGAACATGGAATGTCTTACCATCTTTTCATGTCTTTTTCAATTTCTTTCATCAATGTTTAATAATATTCATCATATAGGTCTTTTACTTTTGTTTAGTTTTTCAAAGAATCTGCTCTTTGTTTCATTGATTCTTTTTTCCTTACTTGGTTTTGTTCTGTTTTGTTTTTGATTTCATCTATTTCAGCTTTGATCTTGATTATTTCCTGCCTTCTGCTGGCTTTAGGATTAGTCTTTTTCCTTTTGTAGGGATTTCAGGTGGAGCATAAGCTTATTTATTTGGGATCTCTCATGATTTTTAATGTAAGCATTCAGTGCTATAAATTTTCCCTTCAAGAATGCTTTCATGCTGTCCCAGAGCTTTCAATATGTTGTGTCTTGATTCTCATTGGATTCCAAAAAATTTCTGATTTCTGCTCTCAGGTCTTCTTGGATCCATTCTTCATTTAATAGGGTATTATTCAATTTCCATGTATATATGTATTTTTTGTTATAATTTTTTGCATCATGGTCTGATAGGGTACATGGTATATAATATCTACTTTTTATGTTTGCTGAGATTTCCTTTGTGAACTAGAATATGGTGTATTTTGGAGAAGGATCCATGCACTGATGAGAAGAAAGTAAACTCAGCCAATTTGAATGGAATATTCTATAGATGTAGGTTAAGTCCATTTGATTTATGGAGTTATTTAGGCTGGAGATCTCTTTATTGTTTTTGTGTGTGTGTTTGTTTTTGGTTTTTGTTTTTTGCTTTGATGATCTGTCCATTGGTGGTGATAGAGGAGTATTAAAGTCTCCCAGTATTATTGTGTTGGGGTCCATAATTGATTTTACGTCCTGTAGTACTTTTTCCACATACTTGGTAGCATTGGTGTTTGGAACATAAACATTTACTATGGTTATATCTCTCTAATATATTATTCTCTTTAGTATGATGTGTGACCTTCTTTATCTCTTCTGATTAAATTTTGATTGAAATCTACTTTGTCTGATATATGTATTGCAACATCTGCTTGCTTTCTTGGACCATAAGCCTGCTAGATTTTTTTTTCTATCCTTTCTCTCTCAATCTGTGAATATCATTGGCTGTAAAATTGGTCTCCTGTAAACCATATATTGTTGGATTTTGTTTTTTGATCCAATCCACCAATCTGTGTCTTCTGATTGGTGCATTGAGACCATTCACATTCAGTGTTAGGGTAGTTATATATTGTGGTTCATAGTCATTGTGTTTTATTAGTGAGCTCTTTGCTTTCTTGTTTGTCTTTTGATAGCGTGTATTTTTATTGAATTTCCTCTATTTGTAGTTTTTTGAAGAGTGCTTGCTTGTTCTGTCTGGAATTAATCTTTGAGGATTCTCTGTAATGCTGGTTTTCTGTTCATGAATGCTGCATGTTCTTACTTCCCTATTGAATGTACTTATTTCCCCATTGAATTTGAAACTTGAGTTTTGTTTAGGTATAGTATTTTCAGCGACAGGTTGTGGTCATTCCAAGATTGAAATATCTCCTTCCAGGGTCTTCTTGCTTCTAGAGTCTAAGCTGAGAAGTCAGATATAATCCTTATTGGTTTGCCTCTGAATGTGATTCAGCATATCTCTTTTGCAGCTTTTAATTTTCTTTCCTTGATTTCCCTGTTATACATTTTGAATATGATGTGTCTCAATGAGCTTCTCTTTTGATGAGGCCTATTAGGTATCCTACATGTTTCCTGGTTGAGCACATCTGACTCTTAATATGGGGAAAATTTACTTTAACTATTCTTTTTTTTTTTTAAAGAGAGAGGGACAGTGAGAGAGACAGAGAAAGAGAGAAATGACTTTATTGAGTTTTTCACATGGCCTTAGTTGCTCCAACACTAGTTGTGTACGTGGTGCTGGGGTTTGAACCCAGGTCCTCATGCTTGCCAGGCAAGCGCCGAAACCGCTGAGCCACCGCTCCAGCCCTTACTTTAACTATTCTGTTGAGAATATTCGGTATGCTATCTGTTTGTTTACATTTCTCTTCTTGTATCCCAATTACTATTGGATTGTTTCTTTGATTTTGTCCCAGACATTTTGAAAAATCTGCTCAAACTTTGTGGGTTTTATATTTTTTTTCTTTTTTGTCATCCAGGTGATCAAGCTTACTCAGCTTATCCTCATTATAGGAAATTTTTTCTTCTAGAGGTGAGGTTCTATTTTCTATAGAAGTTAGTCTAGTATTAAATTCTTCCATTGTTCCTCTGATATGATTCACTGAAGATTTTGGCTCCATTACTTCCTTTTTCAGTATGCCTATTTCTTTGGTAATAGAGTATTTCATCTCTTGAGGTTTCTCACTTAGTCACTTAAACCTTCGTTTAGTTTATTGTTCCTTTTAGTAATCAGATAATTCATAATTTTTTCTAGGTTTTTATCCCACTCCCTGTGCATGGGCTCCTTGGTTGAGGAGCTGTGAATTTGAGGTGAATCTTTTCTAGTTTGATTCCTCAGATTTGAAGAGCTTCTTCTGGATCTTTGAATTGAGGTTCCTGTGCTGAAGCAAGGCAGGTTGGACACTACCCCTCTGATGACCACCTTTTTCCAGAAAGCTGCTGCTGCCTAGAACTTCATTTTGCTGCACCTTTTGGATCTAGGCTCCAGGGCAGGAATCTATAACCTGTTGTGAGTGCAGGGAAGCCCACTAGATTGTTGAAGCACAGCATGGGTGCATTGCTATGTCCTGGATTCTCAGGGGAACAGGGTGGACCAGAATGGCCCTGCGTGCATGCTGCAATAGAATCTGAGATCTTGGTGGTGGGGACAGGCCCAATATATATGGACATGGCGGTGGCTGGGTGGCTCTGGGCAGGGGTCCTTGGGGTGTGCTGGGTACCTACTGGTTCAGTGCCAGAGTCCTGGGCCCTTATGTGGTTGGGTGGGGTGGCTCCTAGTAGACTGGTGCCTGCCAGTCTGTGACCTGTATCCTGGGCCCATCTGGCAGGTGCAGGGTGACTTTTGTCAGGTGGATCCTCCTCAGGGCTGTCCTGGGCACCTACTGTCTGGACCAGACTCCTGGGACCACATGGACCATGAACTGAGCAGTTCCTAGGGGAAGTGTCTTCCTCAGGGCTGTTCTGGGCCCACAGTGTGGGTTGGAGGTGTGGCTTTGGAGGAGGCATCCTTCTTGGGGCTGGCCTGGGATCCTTTCAGCTGGGACCTTATAGTGAGCAAGCAGGATGGATGAGAAAGGCAGTTCTGGACAGAAAAGTCCTCCTCTGGGCTGTCCCTGGTGCCTTCCTGATGGTATAGGAGACATGGGCCCAGCGAGGGTAGGGGGTCCTCCTCAGTGCTGATCTGGGCACTTACCAGCCAGGACCAAAGTCCTAAGACCAAGTGGCAGATGGGCAGGATGACTATGACCTAGGGGTCCTCCTCCAGCCTGTACGGGGTGCCCACCTGCCCGGCACCCTCCCTACTATTTTCATGGCATTTTTTTCTTTTTGATAGATTCCACATATGAGAGAAACATGCAATGCTTGTCTTTCAAAGTCTTGTTTATCTCACCTAACCTGATGATCTCCAATTTCATCCAATTTTCTACAGGTTGCATGATTTCATTCTTTTATATGGTTGAAAAACACTACATTGTGTGTGAATACATACATATATATACATATGTGTATGTGTATATATATATATATATATATATATATATATATATATAATTTTCTTAATCTATTCTTTCTTGATGAACATCTGGACTAATTCCATAACTGGGCTATTGTGAATAGCGCTACAATAAACATGGTTATGCAGATGTTTCTTTTTTATGCTGACTTTTATACTTTTAGATATATACCCAGGATTGGTATAGCTATTTCACATGGTAATTGTTTTTAGACTTTTGGGGAACCTTCATACTGTTTTCCATAGTGGCTCTACTAATTTACTTTCCCACCAACAGCATATAAGAGTTTCTTCCACCCCCACCCCCACCATCTTTGCCAGCTTTTGCTATTTTTTTGTTTCCTTGGTAATAGCCATTCTGCTAGTGTGAGATGGAGTCTCAATGTGGTTTTGATTTGAGTTTCCCTGATAGCTAAAAATATCTCAGCTTCTCCAGTTCTGCAAAACAGATAATAATCCATGATGTATGCTTTTTATCAAAGATTTGGAGATACTAGGGCTGAGGGGAAACATTCACATCACAAGATGAACAGTTGTCTATAGTTTGTTTTGTTTTTCTCTATCATCCTTCTTTCTCTAAAAAACAAGAAATTTTTGCACTTGTTTTACACAGACCCAGTATCACGGTCCTGCTAGGGTCTCCCATTCTCTCTGAAGTACTTTCCTAATCAAATGCAGTTCTTGTTCTCAGAGAAATGTTGATTTAAATCATTTAATAACAATAGTTTAAACGTTAGCAGTGAATTGCCAAAACAGTAAAAATGCAAAGGCTTTTCCTTATGATTTATGTTTGTGATTTTTGGAATTTTCATACAAAAAGTAAAGTGTTTGTTTTAGTTAGCTTTTTCATCACTCTTACCAAAAGATCTGACAAGAACAATGTGGAGAAGGAAAAGTTTATTTTTTCTCAGATTTCCAGAGTTCTCAGCTCATAGATGGCCTATTTCATAGCTCTGGGCCCAAGGTCAAGGAGACCCTAATGGTTCAAGGGTATAGAGGACAAAAGCAGATCAGTATATGTCAATCAGGAAGCAGAGCAAGAGCTCAGCTCACGAGGGACCAAGTATAAATCCCAAAGGCACAACCCCAGTGAACTACCCTCCCTGCTTACAATTATCACTTAATCAATCCATATCAGTGGATTAGATAACAACTCTCATCATCCAATCATTTCATGAATGAGTTTTTTGGGAATATCACATATCCAAACCATAACTGTGGTATTAAAATGACCCACATATTGCAAACTGGGCATGAATATGTATTCCAGATTTTACTGCCTCATTCTGAATTTCTTTGTTTTCATTATCTTCTTTCTCTTCTCTAAAAATACTTGTCATAAAATAAGCTCTTCTTTTGCTATATCAAAAGAAATTTCTATTTCTCTTGTATGAGTGAAATGCTGCATTTTTCTGTATTAAACTATATTCATGAAAAAAAATCCTAACATTTAAAACAATATTAGAAAACACTTCACCCACAAGTTTCCATAATAACATGAATATTAGTTGAATATTTTCATATATATCTATATATCTATATAAAACTTTCATGAACTGACAACATATTTTCAATTTACTAATCACCTTTGCACTGATTATTTAGACCTCAATGGTACATATTACTTAATACAAACATTCATTTGATAATGTATGGGTTGTTTCTCATTATGCAAATAACCTCCCAGTTGTTTAGGAGAGTCAGGCAGTCTTCTGAGAGTAGGGTGAATGATTTATATACTATTCTGCATTAACCAGTACTTAATGTAAGGCCAATTAGCCTATATGTAATTAGTTTGTATATAAGAAAATAAATTATTGAATGAAGATATTATATAATACAGTACAATCAGGGTCAATCTCAAGAGTAAGCAAGCTCATAACCATGCCCCCTCGGTTTCAAATAAGAAGGAAATATAAAATCTTATTTTAAAAATATTAAAAATATATAGTAACCTTATGCCATTTCTAAACATTAACTCAAAATGGTTTGTAGACCTAAAATTATAAAACTTAAAAGATAAAACTTTTGTGAACTTGGATTAGGCAAAGACTGTTTGGATATATTAAAAATACCCTCTGTAAAATTTTTAAAAATTGAAAAATTGAACATTATCAAAATTTTAAATTTCTGTTCTTTGAAAGACATTATTAATGAAATTAAAAGATGAGGCATACTTGGGGAAAATATTTATGAATTATATACTCATTAACAGACTAGCATCTAGAGCATAAAAAAATACTTAAACCTCCATAACAGGAAAACAACCCAATTATTAAATAGACAAAAGATTCAAAACAGATACTGTACAAAAATAAAAAGGTGTGTATAATACAAATAAGCATATGAAAAGATGCTTGGCCTCATTAGTCATTAGGAAATGCAAGTTAAAACCACAATGAGTGTTTTAGTTAAATCTTTTTTGTTCTTGTGACCAAAATACCTGAGGACAACTTAGAGGAGGGAAAGTTTATTTTGGCTCATGGTTCGCAGGTTTAGTCAATAGTTGGCCAAGTCCATTGAAATGCCCCCCCCCCACCTGCCAGAAGTGAGGCAGCACATCAGTGTGGGAGAGTGTCACAGAGGGGAGCTTCTCAGGACATGGTAGCTGGAAAACAGAGAGAGAGAGAGAGAGAGAAAGGCAGAGGGAAAGGGCTGCAGGGAAGAAAAACCCTTCTAGGTTTTTCCAGTGACCCACCTCCTCCTGCTACACCTCACCTGCCTACAGTTACCACCCACTTAGTCCATTCAAACTAGAATGGACTAACTAGGTTACTACTCTCTCAATCCTAACACCTCACCTTTGAACAGTAGTGCATTAATACAGGAGCTTTTGAGGGACACCTCATATCCAAAACAAAATAATGAGCTAGCACTACATAAGGATGGCCAAAGCTAAAATGTGCCATTTCGTTGGGGTCCAAGCAGCCATTCTTCAAGGTAATTGTAACTGGAGCCACTGCAAGAGGGCTAAAAATCAGTAATTTTTCTAATGACATAAGACAAAGTCTCCAAATATTTTGCTTGAGTTCTTAATGAGGGACCTAATTGCCCCCAAGGATATATGACTGCGCTTTGAGAGCTCAAAAACTGGGGTTCAAACCCCAGCACCATGTACACAATGAAGTGTCAGAGTAATTAAAGCCACATGCAAAACTACATAAAAATTGATTCTCTGTTTCTCTCTCACACACACAGTGCCCTCTCTCTTAAAAAAATATTTTATGTGTTTTAAGGGGAAATATATAAGAATCAAGAGTCTGGAGTGCGGGTGAAATGGGGGTAATATTGGATGAGGACCAAATACGTATCATATTGTTGCTTTACATGCATTTATGATTGTAGAAACAACTCAACTCTTCAATAAAAGAAAGAATGGCACCTTGAAAGAAAAAAAAAACTGGGGTGTGTGTGTGTGTGTGTGTGTGTGTGTGTGTGTGTGTGTGTATGCATATGTGCATTTCTTGAGGAAAGGTCATCATCAAGTTTTCAATAGGGTCATTTAACAACAACAAAAAAAAAGGTTAAGGATCCATGCTAACGAAAACAGCCTAATGGGGCCAAACAACACAGAAAACTGAATGAAACAGCTAAGGAACCACTGGATAGGAAGAGGTGTTGATAAAAATAAGTTCCCTTGGAAGATAAACTGATAATGTACACCAAAGCACACAAGGAAATCCCTGCCACGTGAGATCATCAAAAAATGTACACTTTGTCAAAATTTACAAATAACAAAATGCAAATAAGATAGCATTTTACATTTAAAATAAGTATCTTTGAAAAACCAAAAAAAAAAAAAAATAGCAACACACAATAGGGCAACCACAGATAAGTGGGGGGAGAGGGAAAGAATATGTAGGGGAGAAGGGAGAAGGAGGGAGGATAGGGAGAGATCTAGGGAGACAATCATTAATGAAGCATACTCTTTACCCCCTCCCCGAGAATCCAAATCATACATATGCAATCATTTAATTCTAGAAAATTCACAATCTAAGCATTTGCATTACTTATAGGGTTGAATATATAGAAGAATCAAGAGACTGGGGTGTGGGCGATGTAGAGGTAATTCTCATTTAAGAACAAATGCATGTCATATTTTTATTTTATATGCATTTATGGTTGTACAACAACTCAATTTCTTAACACAAAATTAAAAAAATAAGTAAATAAAATAAGTATCTTTGACTTATTTTATTTGAAGGTATATCAGAACAAGTATAATGCCAGAAACAAAAACATAAAATTATCAAACAAAAGTAACAATATATGAAAACGGCCTACTGGAAAATAAAGAAATGAAAAAATGATTACTAAGAGTACAAAGGATCTTAATAAGTGAAGAATAATTGGTATACCAGAAAGAAAAAAATGATTAGAAAGAAAGGAAGAATCACCCAGAATATAACACAGAAAGAGAAAACAGAAAATGTAAAAGAAACTAAGATATATGGAGGATAGATAGAAAAATTCCAAAACATAAGTTCAGGATACAAAAGTAGAAGTAACAGTGTGAAATATTTACAAAAATAATATCTGGAATTTTTTCAAGAATTCTCAGATTGAGATTGAAAAAAGTATTACCAGATGCTAAATAAGGATAGAGTATATAATTTAAAGGGGGGGAGCTGGAGCAGTAGATTAGCAGTTAGTGTGCTTGCCCAGCATGCGCAAGTACACGGGTTCATACCCCAGCACCCACATACACAGTTAAGTGTCAGAGCAATGAAAGCCATGTGAAAAAACTCAATAAAAATTGATTCTCACTCTCTCTCACTGTTCTTCTCTCTTAAAAAAAAAAATATACACTGCCATGATACCGTTGAATATCATGATGAAAATTCAAAATTATTAAGGATGAAGTAAATACGAAAAACTGCTGGAGAGAAATTATAGATTACCTACAAGGCAATGACACAAAATAGAAGAAGAGTTTCTCATCAACAGCAATAAATAAATGTTAAAAGATAATGAAATAATATGTTCAAAATGCTAAAGAAGTGTAACTCTTATTTAAGACAGACAGTATGTGAACACCAAGAGCTCTCCCTGAAAGAATTAGTGATAAAAGTAAAAACAGAAAATGGTTTCACATTGAGGAAGCAAGGAGCAATAGCAAACAAAGCTTTCTCAGGAAC
Organism: Aplodontia rufa; assembly: GCA_004027875.1. Classification (NCBI taxonomy): domain Eukaryota; kingdom Metazoa; phylum Chordata; class Mammalia; order Rodentia; family Aplodontiidae; genus Aplodontia; species Aplodontia rufa. The sequence continues at coordinate 44,380 of PVKS010012052.1, read as the reverse complement.
TTGTTTGCCTCCTGGGGAAGAACTACTGCCCTTTCCTTTTCCTTTTAACTTCTGCTCTGTTCCTCATACCCTATCCCTAATTCCACTTAAGATGGCTTAACCAACTTTATGACTGACATTCAGCAACATGCCTACTATGTGTAAACATTGGGTTAAATAAAAGAGTAGGGAGAAGAAAGGGAAAAAGTGAGGGAAAAAAAGATACAACTGTGATCCTTTGCAGTTTGATGTGATCACCACTAACTTTTAGGAAGGAAAATCCTTATGCATTTGTATCAGATTTATTATCTTCAGCACTATGGCTGATCAGAGTCCAGAACTATCTGAGAACCTCATAATTTCCATACATTTGTATTCCATAGATCTGATTGGTTAGAATAGAAATGATAAAATAAATAGCACTCTCCTTTAATCTGCATTGGAAAGAATGGACATGATCAGGTATAAAAAGATGATTGTTTTAATAAACCAGGATGATTTTAGGAATAAAGGTTGGAAACATATTTATTCATATGAAATAAAAAGTCTTTTAAATGTCCCCTAATTAATTTTGGAAACCAATAAGAAATATAACCTTTTTATCATGTGGTGCAGCTAACAAGGGATAAAGCATTAAGCTGATGACTAGTTGCCACTCGAAATGTATTTTGGTCTCCCTGTGGGACAATATTTAGATTAGCATTCAGGAGGGGTTGTCATCTATGTATAAATCCACAGTCCAGTACCCAAAGCCCTTGGAATCAGATGGATATGAGGATGCAGTTTGTCAATATTAGAAGATAAAATGAACATATAACAGACTCTTCCAGATCTGGGACAGCATCCCCAAATTAAACACATTCATCATATTCATACCTCTGCTAAGGAATGTATAAATAATTCACACTGAGTGGGATAAATAAAACTATAAATAGCTTCATCCTCATCCAGACCTGATTTTGCTACCAAGATAGATCAGATCAGGTGTTGCCACCAAATGATTGTGAAAAACTTTCAGTTTTCAAAATTGTTGATAAAAGATTGTGACCCTGCATTGCCCTAAGGGAAATGTGGGTGAAGAGTTCACACTTTCATCAATTTCAACAAAATTTCCATTGAATCTCCTATCACAGAATATTTATTCTCTTCTTGTCCTAAAACAGGGCCTCAATGTATTCTGGATGGGCTTTAGTGAAAGTGTAAAAGTAAACCAACAGTTTAATGATCCTATTTTTCCCTATTTATTATTACAGTATTGTTGTCTAACCATGAATCACATGTTCCATTCTTATTAATTTGTTATAATTAAAATACATATAACAAAATGAAATGAAATGTTGGTATCAACCTGCGTTTTTCCTGAGACTGCAAGTTGGGCTGTCCACATTATGTATGAGAATTTGGCAGGTGCTCATCTGGGCTTCCTTTGGGAGTTTTGCTCTACCAGATGGTGATGATAACATCACAGACTCTACAAGCTCTTACCCAATTTTTAGCTGTATTGCCCTCTATATTTATTTGCCTTGCTGGTTGAAGGTCTTAGAGTAAAAGTAAGGACTATGAACTCAGCTCAGGACAACTGTTTCCCAAAAAGAATGATTATCAGTACATTTTAGTACTACCTACATTTAAATGGATTTTCCTCAGATTTCCATTTTTCTTGGGGAAAGAATTATGCATCAACTTCATGTCTTTAATGTGTTAAATCTCATGGAAAGTAAAAATAAATAAAAATATTTATAAAATATTATAAAAATAAATATTTTTTATATCCTCAAGGGGAGTTCAACCTGGAGAGGATGAAGGATACATGAGTAAATTATTACAATCTCATTACTTAATGGTACCTGTGGTCAGGCTTGAAGGATGGGACATAGTTCCAAGGTCCAGAAGGGAGGGAAAGGAGTGAAGAGTAGTAGGAACAACATGCAAAGCACAGAGGCAGGAAAGTGCAGTAGACATGGCTGGAACATGGAGTACTGGAAAACTCAAGGCCAGAGATGAAGAATCAATGAATGAACTACAGGTCAAGCACAAGCAAAATCAGTCCAAAGTACAATAGTACTGTTAGGAACTAGCTATTTCACTGCAACTCTTTTTCAGACTTGTAAGTTAGTGAAAAGCTGATTAAAATAATCAGAAAGTTCATCTGTATTAATATGTATGAAGTACTGAACTGTGCCCAGTACCTATTAAGCATGAGAGAAAGATAGAGAGAGAGAGAGAAAGAAGCAAAAGAAGGGAAAGTAGAAGGAGGAAGAGGAGGACGGGGTGGAAGCGTCTCGCAAATTAACTAAGAGGAAAATTTAAATATTCCTGTGAGTGATCAGGCAGTTGTGTCAAAAAACATTACTTTTCTTCTTTTTCCAATACCTGAGTGATGACTATGCTGTGGTGATAGCGTTCCAGCTCCCCATGGACAGTGCAGTCAGTTAGCAGAAAACCATGAGACTAACCCACATCAGGCCAACAGCTCAGAATGCTCACTGTGACTTGCTCCAATCCACAAAAGCAACTGTAATTTCTGTGTTTGCACTGAGTCAGTAATTCAGGAAGCCTGTACCCACCCCTTACGTGTGCTCCTAGTCTTGGAAATTTTAAAGTTTTTTGCCAGGGGGAGATGGGGAAGGTTCTTTGATTTGGGAGGTTTTACTGTTTGTTTTTAGAAAAGCTAGAAGGACCCAGCTCTTCTGAAGACCCAGCAGCAGAATAGTCTCATCTTAAACAGGGAAATGCAAGGGTAGGAAGATTCAGGTGCCTCTCACCCAGGCAGTGGCGAGAAGATGAAAAATGTGTCTTTTTTTAGATGCTTTTGACCATATTTATGTCAGCATTTCACTGATTTAAACAGGAAGTTTAGCTTTCATGTATTTGGGACAAGCTAGTACTCTATAATCTTTGATGTTTTAACTCATTTAAAAAGAAAAGGAAATGGAAATAGCTAATTAAAATGAAAGCATTATTTCATTGCTGTTGGCCTCAAGAGTCCTTAACTGCTTCACTTCTAAAGTCTGTGTAATGATGTTTGTTGAACAGGACATTCAGGGTCAGAAATCAGGCTTTGAATCCAGGAGCAACTAATTATTAATCTGGCTTTATACAGGCTTCTAAACTTCTTAATTAATAAGTAAAATTATATCTACCCCTTAGGATTTTTGAAGATTAATCAGTTAATTAGAGGAAATAATGAATGTAAAAATCTATGGAACGTAATAAGTATCCAGTAAATGTAAGTCTCTAGCCCTGCCTGAGATGGAGTTTTAATGAGGACACCACATAATTTAACATCAATACAATCACTTCTTTCTTAATCATTTCCTCCCAAAGCAAAAGCTAACACAGAACTCATTTTCCCTCTCTGGATCTGCTTCCTGATTTGCAAAAGGAGGTGGTTAGGTTATGTGTAACCTCCAATGTCCTTGAAAACCTGGGCTTTGATGGCTTCTTGCCAGCTTTCTGTTAATCTGGGAAAATCCACATCTCCTCTTTGCTGAAGTGTTTAAATTGAAGTGTTTCTGGCTAACTAAAGGGAAAATGCTTCACAATTCCTCCTCTGTGAAACAATATTTTTCCATTTTTGCCAGCTGCAAAGCAATATACATATATATCAGACAACTTACTATTATTATAGCTGGCCCTGCACAATGCAAGTTCTTCATCTGTAGACTTAACCAAACATAGAAAATATTTTTAGAATTTTGCATCTATTCTGCCCACATGTTCCACTCTAAGACAAAAATCACTGGTATGTGGTATTAAACAATACTCTTGGGATCAAGACCCATAGAAGGGAAGGGGAAAGAAGTTTTCAGCGGGGAAAGAAGTTGGGCTTAATAAGCACTTGAGCAGAGTGGCCATGGTAGCAGAGCTCAACAATATGAACCAAACAGCATCTATTCCTCCTCACCTTGCCTGCTCTATTATCCCCATTGCCAAATGTCAAAACTGCCATAAACAGAAACCAACCTTGTGTTCCTAATACAACGTTATCACCGAACAATCTGCTCAGTGGCCACTTGACTACCTTGGTCCCCTTCAGTCTGGATGAAGTAACAATCTATTTTGATTGGAATAGACACACATTCCTAGTATAGGTTTCCTTTTCCTGCTTACAAGAACTATTCTTACAGGATGTTTTACCCACTTGCATGAATACCACATAATTTTACATCAGACCAAGATACCTACATTATAGCAAAATGAAGAACAAGAATGGGTACAGTGCTATATCACACACCTGACCAATCAGAAGGTGCTAGACCAAAAGAGAACTGCATCAGCCTGCTGAAGGCACAGGAAAAGCAGCTCAGAGCAATAACTTTCCAGTACATCAGAAGCTCCACATCTCTTTTGGCTATATTATGACAGAGGGCAGGAGAGTTCACATAGCCCTGGTTCGCAAAAACGTATACTTTTGTCAAGTTGAGATCCTGAGAGGCAGATTGAAACAGGAACTAATGTATGGGAAGTCTAGGGAGTATTCCTGAGAAGGATTGGAAGCAGAGGGGGTGGAGAGAGAAAATAGGTCATGATGTGCCACAATGAAGTCCTCAGCTTACTCCAGGGGAACTCTGGAGCAAAGGTGGCCTGAACAATGGGGCTAGGCCTTTAGGCTGCCATACTGGCAAGTCATTGGCTGCCTGCCATGTGCTATGGGAAGAGTGTATCACCGGCATGAAGCATCTCTTTCCATCCAAGGAAATTCCTGGAAAGGGATAACAACTAAGGATGGTCTCCTAGCATTAGTTCAGGGAGCTGAACGAGTGATGCCATCATTCCTGCAGTGAGATCTGGGTGGTACATCACAGAATCCACGGAACTTTCCCTCTTAACTCTCTCACTTCCTTCTCTCCTTCACCCTTGATTTTCTAGGATTGCAACCACAATGAAGTAGGAGCAGCTAAGCTTTTGCCTTGGGCTCTGTTTTCTAGAGGGCTGGGCTAAGGAAACCAAAAACTATATTTTTTCATTTTGGCTTCTATTTCATAGCCTTAATTGAAACTGCTCTAAAATGGAATTCTGTACTATAAATGGAATGTATAGAATTAAACGCACCCACATGCATGCGTACGCACACACACACACACGCTTAGCACAAGATGGATTATGGGTCAGGACACTTGACTTTTAGTGGAACTCAGCCAGCCACTTGTAAATATTAGGATCATAGCTTCGTGTCTCAGATTTAATTTCTTATGTAATACAGTGGGCATAATAATGCCTGATTTTTTCAGCCCTATAATGATGTCAAGCGTCTGAAAGAGTAAAATGTTTGTCCCAGTTTGCAAATCTCAAGGTCTCTAGTAACAATTACTTATCCTTCCCCATCATGTTCTCTAGCAAATGTACTGGAGGACTCACGGTGCTGCCACACTCCAGAGGCCATCGCCAGGAGCCATGTGGTATCCTAGGACATGAGGCAGGAACCAGGTCGTATGTCTTTCCTGTTTTCTGCCCATTTCTCCACCACTGGAACATGAGATTCTTTCCCTGAAAGGTTGTTCAATCTTTCCTTGAAAGCCTCAGGGCACAGTGTTGTCCAGGACCAGGTACACTGCCACCCAAATTCTGAACGGGGAGCCCTGAGATTAGGCTCCTGGACAGGTACAGGAAAATAAGAGAGGAAACTTCTCTGGGGGAGGAAGAAGGAGAAAAGAAGAAACACTGGGAGTCAAGACAATGGAAGGGCAAACTAAAATGAAGTCAAGGGGAAAGATTTCACACACATGTTGATTCAATGAGGTCTCACCTTGGTTGAATGTAAGTCTCGGTCTCCACCAAGGAGCATAAGAGGTATACATTAATGCCATAGGACAGCAGAAACCAGAGCCACATCTTTCCTGCCTATGATGCTTTGCATTTTACTGCCTTTCTTCTGAAATCATCAATGTCTCCCTTTAGTGGGATCAATGCAGGTGTCTCTTTGGACCTATATGTGAGAGGATGATACTTCAAATTATTAGGATAAAAAATTTAGTCCCTTAAGTCTTACAATTAAAAAGACCTTCATTTTGGCTAAAGACAGGAAATTAGAATACAACCCACTCTTGCTTAATTAGCCCCCTCTTTTTTCTGCCAAGATTTAATTCTACAAGTCTTTTGAATATAATATATTAGAAATGAAATAACACAGAGTCCTCAAGCATTCTCAGGAGAGGATTGGAGAAAATCTTTAAAAGGCAAAAAGTAATGGGAAAATAATTAAAGGAAACATCTCTGACATGTTAAAACTAAAATAAGCCATATGCTGTGACAGGGAATCATTTCCCACAGTCCTGGATGAAGGCTGAGAGCAGTTTCACCCTGGACCTGGAGGGCTATGCTCGGCTTGTCTCTTGGCCTCTCAAGCCCCATTCCCTCTGGTCCCAGGGCTCTGGGCGGTTGTCTTGCACAGTCAGTGGTTATCACTGAGTCTGCCATAGAGCCAGCAGCAATTACTGGAATGGTAGTCATTGACCTACTTTCCAGTTTTATGAACCAGTAAAGCTAATTTAGCATTGTCTTTTCAATAACATGGACTTCATTGATTTTTTCAGACAGATCAATGCCAGTGACACTAGACCCAGGAATCAAGCCCTGGGTCAATCTCTCTATGGTGAGCGAACTGTATAAACAACTAAATGGGCACTTTTACAGTGCATTCTTCATAGGATCTACACATGCGCTCAAGAAAAAAAATACCTGTAGGTAAATGACCAGAGTCACAGAGTGCTATTTATAATTCATCAATTGAAAAGAAAACCAAGATGCCAAGGGGGTGAGCCTGGGGCCAAAGGGTAGTTGCAAATTTAAGGTGATTGAAGAACACCCATAGATTAATCCTGTGCAATAGAATCATAAAATGTTGCAGTTATAAGGGACAATAGAAATGATATAGTTCTATTATTGCTGAACTGAGAGGGTTAAGCAGCTGCATTTAATGCACTAGAATACAACATCCAAAAAGACCCCTAAAATCCATTAAATGAGGCTTAAGCCAATAACCTATGAAAACTGTAAATAAAAACTTTGTATTTATTTCCTTAAAATATACTTAATAACTATTTCATCAACTTAATTAGGTCAGGCCATGGTTTTGATATTCAGTGTCAATCTGGAAACAATTGAGTTCAATGTCAGAGGTGAATGATCTTGATTTACTACTGAGAATTATTTTTAATTTAATACAAGTTTCTCAGTCTGAATTAAACTAAACTGATTAAAACTTATCTTGATGGAAGAAAAATCAGGAGTTTGGTAACTATGTGGGTCAGTTCATTTTTCTTGCCTCCACAGTCTTCCTTCTGGAACTGGCTGGTCTGACTGTGTATTTTATAATTATATACCAGGTCTGGCATATAATGGATGTGGGCAGGGAACTCATGCATGCCTTCCTATTATAGATCATACATCTTATTTATTCCTTTCTATATTTACTCATTTATTTATTCACTAATATATTCACACATATTTTGAGGAAAGAAAAGAATAACATAGTTCAATAATCTTCAACTGCCATGTAGGCTTTGGGGTGAAGAGCTATTCACTGGAATCATAGGGGAACCTTTTCAAAACTTTATATATAGACTACCTAGAATCTCCTGACTCAGTCTAGGGTGTGTTAGAGTCTAGGAGGGTTGTGAATTAGCCTTACAAATATTTTAAATATTTACCAGGTAATTCTGATAAATAACTCTACATATCTTTATGGAGAACTTTGTGTTTAGAGAAATTTTTACCAAAAGAGTTCCAGAGAGGTATTGTTTAGCAAAAACACACAGCTAGTAAAATGTGGAACTGGCACTACCTACCCAGATGTTCTGATTCTAAATTCAGAATTTTTTTATGGAATTATTTCACTCATCTTAGAACATAATCTTTTTTTAGATAGAAGGATTGTATGCTTCATCCTTTGCATCCCTTTACCTCAGTGCCTAATTGAACTTCTTATGGGTGGCACAAACTGAGTAATTGTCCATTTGTAAATACAGATTGCAAAGTTTCTTCCAACATTAACACTTTACATGCAAGATGGGTTCCCTAAAAATAGCATATATTTGGGTGTTTCTTTTAATGCAGACTGATAATCTCTTGGAGTGGTTAGTTACATTTCTTATTGTTTTCCTTTTTTTAGAGAGAGAGAGAGAGAGAGTCAATTTTTTATTTAGTTTTTCATGGACTTTTGTTGCTCAGACACTTTACTGTGTGTATAGTGCTGGGGTTTGAACCGCGTACTAGCTCACAAAGTACTGTAACTGCTGAGCCACCACTCCAGCCCCAGTTAGTTACATTTCCTGTAATGATATGGTAAGGCATAAATGTCCCAAGAACCATAGCCATTTTATTTCTTTTGATCTCTATTCCTGCCTTTAGAGGGCAAGGAGTGAGAGGATTAAACAATTAATATGTAATTTCTATTTTCTGTTTCTCTCTTTTGTTGATATATGATCTGTACCTCATTGTTGATGTCATTGTTTCTTAGTGTATGTTCTAGAGTTTACAGTATGCCATGTTATTTTATTTTATTTTCAAATATTGCAAACCATTTAATGTTTTGCTCAGGTAACTTTGAATCTAATGTCAACTACAAAATAATTCTCACAAACACGTGGGTATATTATCTAAAGAAAAATCTGTAGATGCTTTGACAAAATCCACATCATCTCCAAAGGTCACAGAAAGGTATGACTTGATGTATTTTCATTTTGTATTTAATGTAGCCTCCTCTAGGTAGTAGGTGAAAAATCAAGCCATCACAAAAACCTGAATTATTTTGAGCGGTTACAGGAGGAAAAGGAAAGTTCTGGAAAAGCTGTATTCCCTCCGTATTCTAAATGGATGAGAACAACCTTTTTTAAAAGAGCATTTTTTTTATTAATTGACATAGTTTTACATATTGGAGGGAATTGTTGTTACACATTCATGCATACATGGATATTGATATAGTGAGATAGTAGGTTAAGGTTGATCCTAGACCAGGATCTACCTCACTTCATCCATTCCCTGATCTCATGTCTCCTCTGTAATCCCACCATACTATAGTTTGAAATGAACATATACATGTTCATTGTTGACATTTCTGAGTTTCTCTGCCTGCCGGTGTATAGCTAGGCTTCTAATGGGAGTTGAGTATTCCCCATTGTATTGATAACCCCCCTTGTCCCTTCCTCCCCTCACTATCTCCCTCCCTTATTTATTTACTTTTTTTTTTTTTTGCTTTAGGAAGTTGATTCTTTTAAAGTAAACCATTTAAGTAGAAAAAGTGCCTTATATTTATCTTCATATTTTCAATTTCTAGCTCTTCCATTCCTTTGTATAGATGCAAATTTCTGCCTGTCTTCATTTTTCTTCTAGCTGAAGAATTTCTTATAATATTTCTTTCAGTACAGGCAATGGTGTGCTGGAGCCAGTTCATATAGACTTGCAAGAGCTGGCTGTGTGCATCTTTTCTGAATTTCATCTTCAGAGTTGTCTGATAGCATGAAATTGGTCGTTATGCACGTATTTCCACCATGGAAATCAGAAAGTGCTACTAATTCAGGCTTGTTTCTCTGGAAAGCTGATTTTTAAACATTTGCCATCACATAACTTAGTGCAGGCCTGCTTTAAACTCTCTCCACTTCTGCTTTTTATGTCTGAAAATGGCTTTGCTTTCTTTAAATCTTTTGAAAGAAAATCATGACATTACAAAGGCAGGTGAACAGATGGACAACTGTCTTACGGGTACATCAGTGATGGAAGTTCTAGGATGGAAGGCGGAGAAGCAACAGTCAAGTTGTGTATCTGTGCTGAATAGCAGCTACAAACTTCAGGGTGTGATGGATTAACCTCAAGGTGTGATTTCAACATTGTTCCTTATTACAGAGCTTCCACAGCCTATTCTCTAGACTTCTCAGAGACCGTAAGCTGCCTAAGATCCTCTAATAAATTCTTTTACTATATAATCTAGTATGATAGAGTTCTACCATTTCACCTAAAATGCGCACATGATACAATTCCTATTATGTTTTGATTTTCAAGGTCATAATCAATACCTCCCAAAATATTCAGACTCTTTCATATCCCAAAGTGCTAAATGTTCAGGATCTGACTTTACATACTCACATTCAGTGAGTTTCCAGACAAAGCACTTTTCCTGTGTGTTCCTGACACAGCTCCAAATAGCCTTGTAAACCCCACAAGAACTCAACTTGGCTAAGACTGGGTATCTTTCAAGGGGCATCAAAGGGATGCTGTAGAAAAAGAAATTATTCAGCAGTATCCTTGGGAATCAGACAGTTCCATTTCCTCTTCTTAATAGAAAGAGAACCCTGGTGGAGAATGTATCACTGCCAAGGGTACTTGGAAGAGTCAATATTTTGGTCCTCTAGGCAGCCAATAACTGTCATCTGTGCAATGCATATTTCACCAAAGAGGAAAATACAAGGAAATTAATCTGGAGTCCTTATTACATGAGCAAGAAGGAGTTTTGGCAATCCAAGTCCTTGGGCTGAATGAAGTTAGCTATTCAAGTTTCTGATGTACCTTAAATTTATCCTCTATTTCTAGAAAGAGAAGATGTTTTGGACATGCACGTATTCACTGCTATGTTTAGCTTGTAAGTAGATCATGAATTCATATATGTAGTTGGCACAATAACTGGAATTACTCTAATTTCATCTTTTAATTACTGTCCCCAGGATTGCCTTTCTGTGATCCTTACCCCTCCAGGGGCTCCGTCGTTACATTCTCTTTCCTTCCTTTCTCCAGTACTCAAGGTACCTTCTGCCCTTCACTGCTTTAGTCTGCTGGCAAAAGAAAAGCAGAGGCATGCATGCATACATATGTGATGGATAACCCAAAACTACTAATTCTGATGGATATTTGAATTTCAACTTTAATCCAAAACAAGGAAATTAAAGTGAATGTCCATTTATGGGTTTCTGTTCACTTCTGGACTTATGTCCCTTGTGAAGCTATGGCACCACCCACAGCTTGCATGCAGGATCATTTGTTAACCCTGTCTTTCCCTCAGAGTATGGATGATCAATTTCATGTCTTCCTCAGCAGAGTAGAGCTGAAAGCCTCCCTCTCAGTGGTCTTCTGGCTAAGTAATGTGTGCAAAATATCCAAGAATGAAGAAAGTAAAAATTTTTAAAAAGTCTGAAAAATCATGATAGTGCCTATGTGGCATTCAGGCATCATCTATGTGATATTGTTTGCCTCCTGTAGAAACTGCACCTCTGCAAGAAGCATTTGTCTTCCAGAGTGGTGTTAGCTATCACTGTTGAAGTGTGTGAAGCCCCCAGTGGTCACTCACTGAACAGCTCCAAGAACATACAGCTGGTTTTGTTTGTTTATTTGGTGTTTTATTTTATTTCATTTCATTTTATTTTATTTTTGTACTGGGGATTGAACCCAGGGTTGCTTAACCACTGAGCCACAACCCAGGCTCCTTTGTTTTTTAATTTTTAGTTTTGAGACAGGGTCTTTGTAAGTTGTTGAGGGCCTTGCCATATTGGCTTTGAACTTGGCAATTGTCCCAAGCCTTTGATGTTATAGGCATGCACCGTAACATATAGCTGTGTTACCCATCCTGATTCTAGGCCTGGAATAACAGTTATTTCATTTGTTATACTACCTGGTAATTTGTGAAAATTTTATATTCAGAAGCTTTGAGAGGACAGCAGGAGATGGGTTGGTCTCAGTGTTAGGAAGTTACTCAGGTGACACATCAAGGACTAGAAACCCAGTGCTGTTTCTACCACATACCACTGTGCCATGCATCTTCACATACACATTATGAGAGATTGACAAATACTGAATTAGCCCTTGTACAAAGAGCATGCTATAAGGAACTACAGAAGCATCACAATGATTGGGAAGACAACAAAACCCCTCCAGGGTATGGGAAGATTCAGCTCTTCAAACTACAAAAATTTCTGGAGCACCCGTTGTGTGCAAGCTCCTATGCTAGGTGCTGGGATGTGATTGTACACATGGTCAACAGCATCCTGTTCCTCCTGGGCCGAGCCTAATCTTAAAGACAGTGAGAGCATTTGATGGTGTTAGCGGCTAATGTTCAGATTCATATTTGCTCGTTGCCCGAGCTGGTGGCTTGCACCCCTCCTCTACTCTGCATCACATTCTACGATATGCTATAATTTTATTATTAAGTCTATTTTCTAGCTTGCTTAAGGTCTTAAAGGGCAAAGACAACACATTTTTATAACCACCATGTCACAATAAGGGAGGGGAAAGGAAGATAATGTGTGAAAAATTCCTGGGATAGTTCTCTCTAAAGGGAGTTGATGAGCATTGGATAAAATGTTAGTGTTAACCTCCCTAAATCATCGTGCCAGGTCCCACTAGAGTCATGAGTTTTCTTTGTGTAAAATGATTACCCAGAAAATTGTGTGACATTTAGACATTCAAAACATGTTTGAATCTATCAAACAGCTTGAATAAAACATTTGAGTTATTCCTTCTTCATAGGCAAGATGGAGATCTTGCAACTACTACCTAAAAACATCCATATGTCTCACTGTGGCCATAAGTTATGTAAAACACCTGCATTGTGACTTTCTTTTCTGTGTATCAGGTGGTAGCAAATAGAGTCCAGAAGCACGTCCTGAGGTGCAGCCAACTGGCCTTCTGCATCTTCTCTGTTCTATTGCCAGGCGTCTGTTGTATTGGGTACAGTTAAATATTTGAGTTTAGCAAGCCTGCATGCATAGCTTCTGTGTGCCAGCAGCCATGGTACTGGCCACTGTCCTGAAAGAACATCTTAAATGTAAGGGAGAGGGGATTGCACACACAAGAGCGTACTCTCAAAGTTATTAATGAAGTGGCACAGAGACAGATGGAAAGGGATGGGAAAGTCATTAGAGGCAAATACATTGGGTAATTAATAGGTAAATGAATGTGTTCAGTTAGTATACGTTTACCCTATATTTCAGGAACTTTGGTAGTTTTCGGAGATAAAAAGAAAATTAAACAAGTTACATGTTTATCCTGATGAAATTTAAATTCTAAAGGAAGAAACAAATATTTAACAAGCAGTGAAGTAACTAATGTCATAATACACCTTATTTTCAACCAACTTTAATATGCTTCCCCATACTACAAGCCTTATGGCTTACTCCCATCCTAAGTATGAACCATCTTTGTTAGAATTTTTCAGATGTTGTATCCTAATGTACAAAAATATTCTCCACGTTCTAGTCTTAGAAGGTTCTCCCTGTCCTTCAAAGCTCAGCTCTATAGTCATCTCCTGAGCCAGGTGTAGTGGTGTGCAACTCAGAAGGCTGAGGCAGGAGGATTGCAAGTTCAAAGCCAGCCTCAGCAACTTGGTGAGGCCCTAAGCAATTTAGTGAGGCTCTGTCTCAAAATAAAAAATATAAAGTCTGGGGATGTGAGTCAGTACTTAAGCTCCCCTAGGTTCAATACCTGGTACCAAAAAAAAAAAAAAAA
>PVKS010012052.1:0-30870 GCA_004027875.1 Aplodontia rufa | reverse complement strand
TGAATTCAAACAATCTTCTGAGCTATGTGTTTTATTATGATCTCTATTTTATAAAGAGAAAACAGACCCACAGAGGTTATATGATGTGCTGCAGGTCAGAAAACTACTAAGGGATGAATACCTGATAAATGAATTAATAAATTGATTTCAATTTTATTATAACAAAGAGCTCTATGCACATAGTAAAAACTAGATATTCATAAGGTGTAAGCATCTGCTCAAATTTTTTTAATTTAAATAATGTTGATCATTATCATGATCTTATTTGTAAAATCCAGTCACATATCAAGCTTCATAGACCTGAGTAATGTATATAGTTTTAAAGCATAAAGAATAAATTATCCATATGAAGTAACTCTTGATGCACATAATTCCCAGAGGAACATTTGAAAATCTTAACCTTTATTTTCTCCTATATATAGTTTTCCCTATAATTTCAAAGATAGTTATTAGAAAGAAATTAGGTAAGGGATTTAGGGGTAACCATGACACTTAAAAATAGAAAATTACATTTTTTTAAAAAATCATGAAGTGTCCCCCATCCTTCTAACGTACAGTATACTACTTTTGCAACCATATAGATGACACTCATCAGATCTGGAACAGTCATCATAGAAATGGTAGATTCTTTCTATAGGTGACACAGAAAAGTTAGGCCCAAAATATTCGCATTAGGCTGGGAATGTTGCTCAGTGGTGGAGCTCTTGCCTAATATGTGTGATGCTCTGGCTTCAATCCCCAGTACAAAAAAAAAAAAAAGCAATATCTAATATATTCAATTTACCCATGTTACGAAATCCCAGGACTCATCAATTTATTGTGCATCACTGTGATTATTGAATAGAGCCTGTAAAGACAAAAATGTCAACACATTAATTTCCATTGTTTTGAAGAGCTATACCAAATTTCTTTGTCAAAGCCTCAATACTGGGCTGGAGCGGTAGCTCAGCAATACTGGCATATGCGTGTACGTGAGTTGAAACCCCAGCACCACGTACACAGAGAAGTCTTAGAGCAATGAAAGTCACATGAAAAACTAAATAAAAATTGTTTCTCTCTTTCTCTCCCTGTCTCACTGTCCTTCTCTCTTAAAAAAAAAAAAAAAAAAAAAAAAAGTCCTCAATATCGCCTGACAAGGTGGTGCATGCCTGTAGTCCTGGGGACCCAGTAAAGTGAGGCAGGAGGATTACAAGTTCATAGCTAGCCTTAGCAACTTAGTGAGGCCCTACTCCAAAACAAAACAGGGCTGGGGAGGTGCACCCCTGGATAAAATCCCTGGTGCAAAACAAAAAAAATAATTTTAAAGGTTCAATACCTATACTGTAATATTAAAAGGTGAAACACTGCCACAATTCATTTTAACAGTCTGCTGAAATCCATTTCTTTTTGGGAAAACTAATCTTTCCATATGGAGAGGTAAGGAATAAAGCAAATTTTGATGATTCTCTCTAAGGTCATTTTAATCACCTGACTGCCTGAGCATTCAGGACACCAGCAGTATTCATTCTGGAAAATTTCTTCTGGTCATCCTAAATAAATGAACTGTGAGAAATGTAATCAGCAATGATGAGCTTGGGTATTATAAACAGTCATGTTGTGAATATTGATATGTTAAAAATATCAACAGTATAGAGCTAGGAGAAATGTTTTTACTATCAGTTTTAAACTGATTATAATTTTCAAACCACTTAATTTTGCCTTTCAGCTAAAAATGTGAGAAAATGACTGAGCCTTCTTTTGGTTGGGAAGAGGTTTAGCCACATAAACCAAAGAAGAAACCATTGCTCTGCCTCTTGTCAACCTTTAAATTAGTAATAAAGGGTTCAGAGAAGGGAAAAGTTAATAAGGTAGCATTTAGTGCATCCCTCCACCCCCTGTGAAATAAAGAAAATCCCCGAAGGATTCTATTTCTTGTTTCAGCCAGAGCCAGGATCTATGTCAAAGACTAGGACTGTATTGGTTTTGCAATCTTCTGGAAAGGTTTGTAAAATCTCTATGTTAGCAACATTTGTGATACTCTGTCTTTTGTTCTGAGTGGTAAAAACCCTTAAAACTAGGTGAAAGGCATAAGCGGAGGTAGAGAACTAAAGAAAACCCCAGAAAGAAAACAAGCAATGGCAGCTTCTGCTATTACAAGAAAAGAATATAAGCCAAAACCCATACAAGACAGGCCATCACTAACGGAAGGCTAGAAACTCTTGAGAAGAGCTGATGTTAAAGTCCACAGGTAGGTTTTTTCTTCCATAGGAAGTCTTGGATCTGTGACAAAGGTCTTTCAACGGATTGGATCAGGATTCCAAGGGCTATTGAAAATATCTCCTACTTAAAGTCAATTGATTGTATGTGTTCATCACATAAGGAAACACCAAGCAAATCAATAAATGGGCTACAGATCTAAAAAGAAACTTTTCACCAAAGGAAGTTCAGAAAGCCCATAAATATATGATAAAAATGCTCTACATCATTAGAAATAAGAGAAATGCAAATCAAAACTTCAATGAGATTCCACCTCACTCCTGTTAGAGTGGCAAAAATGAAGAATAGGAACAACGACAGATGCTGGAGGGGCTGTGGGAAAAGAGGAACACTTGTCACATTGCTGGTGGGACTGCAAACTGTTTCAGCCACTCTGGAAAGCAGTATGGAAACTCCTCAAAAAGTTAGGCTGGAACCACCTTATGACCCAGATATCCCACTCCTGGGTATTTTCCCAAAGGAGTTAGAATCAGCATATGACAGAGATATGGCTTCATCAATGTTTATAGCAGCTCAATTTACTATAGCTAGACTATGGAACCAACCCAGATGCCCCTCACTCATCGAGTGGATTCGAAAACTTTGGTACATATATACAATGGAATACTACTCAGCCATTAGAGAAGACAGTATTATGGCTTTTTAATCCAAATGGATGGAGATGGAAAGAATTATGCTAAGTGAAGTATCCCAATCTCAGAGACTCAAAGGCCGAATGTTTTCTCTCATCTGTGGAAGATAGAATACAACTAGAAACAGTATGTTAGATGGCTAAGCTAATAATAACCTGAAAATATATGAATTTTTACACAAACAGGGGGATCCTTGCCTAGGATACCTGGAGATGTAGAGAGGGGGGACAGGGAGGAGGGAGGGTTTAGGAAGGATATCTAGGACACTGGAGAGAGGGAGTATGGGGGAATCATCTCAGAAGGAGATCTCTGACCTCCATGAGAAGTCCATTTAACACAGAGGTCTTTTTGGGGGAAACATAGAATCATGGGAACCCAAGGGGGGCATCCATGATATGACATCAGCCTTGGCTAACTATGTAAATATACGTTTGTTCTTGATTGTTTGATAATGATTTCCCCTCAACTGTAACTCCATATTCAACTAATAAAAAAAAATTTTAGTTAAGAAAAAAAAACTACAATATATGTGCTTTATAATACTAGTTAAGAAATCCAGTGGGTAAAAAATAATTGAGTGTGTAAAAATAATCATGGACAAATCCTCCTTTGGGGGAAATGCTAAGTTATACTCATAAGAAGGCCAAGAACAACTAATTATTTGCCTCTTGGCTTGAGAAGTGAACTCTTTGAGACAAGGAGAAGGAGAAACTCAAGAAATCAGTGAGGAAGATGTCAGAGAGCAACTGATCCAGAGATAGTCTTAAACAAAGTCTTAAAACTTTGTTTAACAAACTTAAACAAAATTTATTTTTCTTAATTAGTTCTGCATTATTGTAAAGATACTTCTCATGGGAGGATGCATTGGAAAGGTTTTTGATAAGATTCCAGAAAGAAGAAAAAGATAGCAGGCAAATTTCCAGAAGAGAAATGGCCAACAATTGGACATATTAGCCTTTAAAGTCATTTTTAAGTTTAAAATAAAGATCTATGAGAAATGCTGTTTTGAATCCCAGAATCAAATACAACCTTTTATATTGTTTATCTTCCTTGAAGTATAAAGAGATGGGAATAAAGAGAAAATAATTTCATCTTAAAAAAAAACACCAAGTTTAATATTTTAGTAAATGTTAAGTCAAGTTCACATATAACTCTGAACTTCCAGGTCACCCCTTGTCAAACTGGCACCCACACCCATATGCACAACTGCAAAAGATACTTAATTTCCATAAAGATAATAACAAAGGTATATTTTTGCCTAACATGACACAACTATCCTGCATACAACTGAAAACACAACTTTTTTCTCTAGAAGAGGATTCAAATTCCTTGGGTGATATTCACTCTTCTCCTTGATATCCTGTTACTAGTAATCCCAAAGTTAAATTATTAATATAGCATATTTCAGATGGTAAGAGGATAAGAGGGGAAAAACCAAAAAATTGGCTTTTTAGTTTATATTTGTATGTCTCCTACTGGTTCTGTTTTTCTCATGGAATCAGATTTTGGTATCAAAATGGAGTGCTGGTATTGAAATTTTCTATAGCCTGCTTAAATAAGTCTATTTTAATGTCTTAGAGCTTAACAACATTTTAAAGATTATAGCTACATTTAATTTAGAGTTGCCTGTGATCAAAATTAAATTAAAGAAAAGACAGTGCACTAATTCCAAAGGACAGTTTTTATAGAAGAGGTGATATGAGGGTATTTCAATAGATTGAAATTGTCTAGCAATTGACATGTGGGCCTAATTGAATAGAAATGTCTCTTAAAGTTTATCAGTTGAAAAAATGTGTTTATGCTGATTTTCTAAAAGGAAACTTGGTGATGTCATCAATAACATGTAAATGATAAATGATCTTGTTGGTTGAAGACTTGGGCTCTCTTTATTTTACCTTTAAGGAACACATACTTTGGGGACAGGAGTTGTGGCTCAGCGGTTACGGCACTTGCCCGGCATGCACAAGTACACAGGTTCGAACCCCAGAACCCACGTACACAACTAAGTGTCAGAGCAACAAAAACCACATGAAAAACTCAATAAAAATTGATTCTCTCTTTCTCTCTATTTCACTGTCCTTCTCTCTTAAAAAAAAAAACAAGGAACATATACTTTGAACAATTCTGTCGGCATGTTTAAATAACATAGATTATAAAAACAGGGTGCTTTTTAATTATGAATATATTAATATAAAAATGGAACAATACTTGAATATAATTTTAGAAGATAGGGATTTTATGCTGTTTTTTTTAAATAATTTTAATAGATAGGGATTTTATGCTGTTTTTAAAAAATAAATGTTCATTTTTTTCTTTTTCCTTTGAAAAAGATATCCAAAATTGTGGAAGTGACTTTGGGTACAGTCTAGAATCTTGAGAAAAATGACAAGTTTGAGGACCATGACATTGAACAGATTGCTAGTGAAATATGGATTTTAAGGATGGTGACTGTGAGAGCTCACAAGGAAGAAAAGAAAATGGTAGAGAAAGCATTTGTTGTCTTAAAATAAATATATATATATATATATATAATATATATATATATATATATATATCACTATGATTGGAATATTGGTAGAATTATAAAGCCCTATGGTGAGAACTCTCAAGGAAACTAAGAATATATTATTATAAATTAGAGGGGGAAAATCATTGCTACATAGTATCAGAACTCGTAGTCTGAATTCTGTTCTACAGTTCCACAGCTGTGTGGAAATTGGATCTTGTAAGTGTTGAATTGGATGTTTAGCTGAAAAGATTTCTGAGAAAGGTTTTGGTGGTGTGGCCTGGTTTTTTTCTTGCAACTTATAGTAAAATGTGAGAAGAAAGAGATACTTTGACGCAGGAACTGTTAAACAAAATGAATTAAGCATTTAATAATTTGACAGATATTCAGCCTATTCAGATTTCAAAGTGTGCTAAAATTAGAAAATTCACTGTTGGAAATGCATGATCTGAAGAGAAGTCTAAGTGCTTGACTTTGCTGAACTGATTTGATTCATGGATCAACTGAGTCATCTCAGCAAAGTCTACGAATAGGTCCAGGAAAGATCCGTGGAGTACCCTTTCGGCTAATGGTATAGATTCCCATGATTTACATAGGAAACCCACATGGTTGTATTGAAAGGGACAGATAGGACAAGTAAAAGAGGGGTGTTGTACTTCCAAAATTGTACATGCGGTAAATAGACTAATAGAGCTATTAGGCTGTGAACATGACTCCTCCAATTAAAAGGAGAAATGGCTGGGTGTAGCAGTATGAGCACGGAAACAGAGGCTGGCTGTGTAGACTAATGCCCTGGAACTGAGGGCACAGAGACCTGCAGAGCTGCTGACTGCCCAGGAGATAGAGCCTTGATCCACAAAAGCTGAACAGCATTGGTCTGCTGGATTTCACACGTGCGTGGTGCTGGTTACCTTATTCCTTCCATGTTCTTCCTTTGGGAATGCAAATGCTCTTCTATGGTCTGTTCCACCAATGTATTGTGGAAGCACAACTTATATTCTAGTTTCAAAGGTCCACAAATGATTAGGAATTTGGCTTTGTGACCCATAATACCCAGAGTCTCACCAATACCTGCTCTGGATGATTTAGATGATGAGAGTTGGAACTTTTTGAACTGATGATAATTAGATGAGATTTTTCAATTTAGAGAAAATATTTAAACATTTTCTTTTAAAGAGAGAGAGGGACAGTGAGGGGGGACAGAGAGATAAAATATCAATTTTATTTAGTTTTTCATGTGACTTTCGTTGCTCTGAGACCTCGTTGTGTACATGGTGCTGTGGTTTAAACTCATGGACTCTCGAATGCCAGGCAAGCACCATAACTGCTGAGCCACCACTTCAGTCCCTAGAGAAAATATTTGATGGTTTCAGACATTTGAGGGCTATGTTTAGCACACAGGACAGATGTGAATTTGAGTAGCAGAGTGTATAGGGCAGTGTGTTGAATTGTGCCCACACCCAAAAAATATGTTCATAACCTGATACCTGCAGCCTGTGAATATAATTTTATTTGTGAAAATGTCTTTGAAGATATAATTAAGTTAAGGATCTTGAGATGAGATCATCCTAGATTATCCAAGTGGGACCTAATTTTGCTGACAAGTGTCCTTATAAAAGATACACGGAGGAAAAACACGAAGAAAGGGGGATATGAAGATGGAGATAGAGTAGATGATGCAGCCATGAGGGCAGGATGCCAACACCCACTAGAAGATACAAAAGGCAAAGAATGGGGTCTCCTCTAAAGCCTCCGGAGGGAGCAGCACTGCTGACATTTTGATTTCAGACTTCTTGCTTCCATGACTGTGAGAGCATACATTTTTGTTGTCTTTAGCCACCAAGTCTATAGTGATTTGTTACAGCAGGAATTTGTTAGGAAACTAATATAGTCATTACACCGTAGAAATGTGTACAGAGTTCCCTGATGGAGTTTTTCCGTAACCACAGTGTGCCAGAAAATGCACAAAAGACTGATCTCCTTTCAAAAAAAAGTCACCTTGGATCTCAAAAGCATTATGCTAAGTAAAAGAAACTAAGCTCATTTATGATGTTCTGTATGATTCCAAGTATAATGCATTCCACATAAACCCTAGAGAAAGATAGCAAAACTATAGCAAAAGAAAACAGATTAGTGGTAGCAAAACTATAGCAAAAGAAAACAGATTAGTGGTTGTCAGAGGCTTGGGTGAGAAGGGAGGATTCGCCACACAGAGCCTCAGACTTCTGAGAATAAATAATTGGTTGCAATTACTTATAATTGCAACTTTGTAACAAATTTGGTTTTACAAATTTTGTTTTTTACTGTGTTCTAATACAAATTCACTTTCTAAAGACAATGACTTTTCCACCATTGAGGATATACACACACACAAAAATATACACACATACACATGCATTCTGTCCTTAATTCCTAAATAAGATTTTTAAAAAATGTTTTGCTAATTCAAATGAATGTAAAAGTGACTGCTTTTAGTTCGACTTAATCAATTTTTATTTAGTATTTTATGTGGTAGGTACTACAATAAGTACAGGACTGGAAGTAGGAGTAGTTACAGAGAAAATTAAGAACAATTCTTCTATACTTAGAAATACAAAATAAGCAAGAAAATAGTAAAAAAAAGTTTCAAACAAAAAATCTTAGGGGTCTTAGGAAAAAAGCAATCAAACAATGATAGGGTTTCTTTCAAATAGATTGGATGGAATTTAAAATGGATAATGGATGATTGTAGATTTCAATGAAAGTTGACATTCCAGATAGAAGAAACTGCATGGGTAAAAGCATAGAAATAGAAACATAATTGGGGAACAGTCATGATCTCTTTGACCATAGATTAGGATATACGCAGAAGAATGGGAGAAAAACTAGAAAGGGGATTTAAGATGGTTTTCAGCGGGTCACAGATCTCAAGTTCATATACGTAAGTGAATGGGAGCCAATAATTCAGTGCTTGAGAATTTCAAGAATCTTGTAAAAGCTGTGGATACATTGTTCTGGAAAAGTGCATATGTGCACAAAATATTGCAGTACCATCTCAGGAGGTTCCCCGACACTGGAGGACCTCCTAGGTCTTCTTTCCCTGGGAACCCCTGGATTTAAAAAGTTTTGAGAGGGAGCCTGATGTGAAGGAAACTATTATTTCATGCATTCTTACTGAATTACTCCATATATGATCAGAATGGAATTATAGAGACTGATATAATTTATGAATTCAAGTGGGTTTGCTTAAAATGTTATCCGTATTAGAATCACCTGCAGAGCTTACAAAACATCTGTGTTCCTAAGAAATATTCCAAGTGTCTAGAGTTGAGACCAGAGGAAACAGATTTTTAACCATTAACTATCTGGTCATGATGCACTCTTTTAAAAAAAAAAGAATAAAATATCTAATTTGGACTTTATTGAAATTTAAAATATTTGCTTTTCAAAGGATAGTTTTAAGAAAATGAAAAGGCAAGTTTAAAATATTTGCAAAACACTTAGCAAATATATAAAGACTTACAACTATATAAAGATAAATAATCCAAATTTTTTAAAAAAAGATTTAGACATCACCAAAAAAGATATTTGAAAAGCAATTTAGTAAATAAAAAGATGATAACATTAGTTATTCAGGAACTAAAAGTTAAGATTACAGTGAAATATGACTACATACTTACAAGAATAACTAACATTTAAGAAGCCTGAAATTACAGATTGTTTGTCAGGGAGGGCATGGAGTAATTAGAACTTTTGTGCTATGCAGATAGAAGTGTAAAATGGTACAAACACTTTGGAAAAGAATTTGAGTTTTTATAAGCTAAACTTACAGGGCTGAGATGGACTTTTTTTTTTTAAAGGGAGAATCAATTGTTTTTTAAGAGAGAGGGACAGTGAGAGAGACAGAGAAAGAGAGAAACAACTTTATTTAATTTTTTACATGGCCTTAGTTGCTCCAACACTTAGTTGTGTACTAGTTGCTCCAACTCTTAGTTGTGTATGTGGAGCTGGGGTTTGAACCCGGGTCCTCATGCTTGCCAGGCAAGCGCTGAAACCCCTGAGCCACCGCTCCAGCCCCTGTGATACACTCTTAACTGAAAGAATTGCTGATCTAGCTGTGGAGAAGAGATTGCAGCTGATAAGTTTTACTTTTGACTCTCTCTGCAAGACACAGGGAAGAACTAAAGTAAAAGGGAAAAATAAAATAAAAAACCACACACACAATTTTTTTTTAACTCCACCAATTCTCAAGACATTCCTTGCAGTCAGTCCCAATTTAGACTAAGTTCAGGAATGTCTACAGCTACTGTGTATTAGGACTTCAGGTATGCATTTACCCTGGAGATAGGTGGCTCCTTTACATTAACCAGAACATTTAAGAGGAACATTATCATATAGTCATGGTGATAAAAGCTACTGATGGCTCCCAGCATATTAAAATAAATAGTCTTCATTCTTAACCTTAAAATGATCGTCTGCCACAGCAGCCAGGGCAGCTTCTGTTCTGTGCCATTATCTGAATATGATCCAGAGTTTTACTTACATATCAGTCAATCTCTCCAGGAAAGATTTTGTGAAATGACAGTAATTGGCAAGGTTCTGGAACCAGTAGGGTCTGTTGTTTATCAGAGTCTTATAGGATTCTGTCTTCTTTTTATTGTCTAAAACAATCATCATGATTGTATTCTTAACAAAGAAACAAAAGACTATTGATCCCTGACAATTTGGTTTTTTTATTCAGACATTCCACACATTCATTCTCAGTGAGGAAAACAACATTGTATGATTTAATATTAAACTACCAAGCCAATGTATTGTGTTTCTTGATTGTTATTTAACAAAGGAACAAAAATAAGTGTGAATAATATATTGATTGATGAACAGTCCTTAAAGTGAGCTATCATTTCATTTTCCTGACTTTTTGAACCTGTTACTGAGATCGTTACATAGCAGGCAGATATATGTGTGTGTGTGTGTGGTGTGTGTGTGTGTGTATGTGTGTATGTACACATATATATGCATATATGTGACTATATATATGTATATGTTTTTTAATTGAGCATATTATTTGTACTCAACTGTTCAGTTCATCTAGGAATAAGTAGTCCCAGTACCTGCATAGTTAGCCATTTTTCTTTAGGTAGAGTAATATGAATTTATTATTTTTTGACTTCCTGGGATATCTTTTCCTATTCTGGTTCTTCTTCTTTGGACAATTCTTCCTTCCCCACTCTAACCAGGAGGAAAACCTCCTTGGAAGCTGTTGTCACAGAAACCAACCTCCTATCCCAAACTAACCAATCACGTTATCTTGCCCTGTCAACAAGCCAACTTATTGATATGGAAAAGCCACAGAGTTTCTTCCAAAAGATTTTTTTTTACACAAAATCTGAGTTACTTATGAGAACATTACTAGAGAGATAAAGAAGAGGTCTCCCCCTTCTGATGATGAAGCTAAGAATGTGTCCAGAGAGGCTGACAGCCACATATCCAGGCATGCTGAGAATGGAGATCAAAAGTGTGTACACATGAAGCCATCACACAGGGGAAGTAGTTGTTCAGCAACTTCTTCAGTTCTGAGAGCCAATCCTAACATAACCACCAGCCACATGTGCTACTGAGTACTTGAAATATGACTAGTCCAAATTAAATTGCTGTGTATGTATAAAATAATACCAAATTTCAAAGATAGCACAAAAATGACTTCTGTAATGAATACATATTGAAATTACATTCCATATTTTGGATATATTAGCTTGAACTGGACATTAAAATGAGTTTTGCTTATTTCTTTTGTTTTTCCATGTGGCATCTGAAATTTTTGTATTCTATATGAGTCTCAAAGTATATTTCTATTGAAACAGTACTGCTGTCTAGTGAATCTGTGTATTTCATTGGTTTCTTTTTTATTTTGCAACTTGGGGTGGGATTTGTGCCATTCACAACCAACAGTGCCCTAACTGGTGCCAGAACTGGTAATTGGACCATATGCATTACAAGAACAGATATAAAATGTGGAATTGGCTGTGTTCAGGTATAGAGGGCATAGAGGTTTCCTCCACCTGGTGTTAGAAAACTGAGGGGCAAAGCAATTAGTTAATGGCTGCGGGCTATTGACTGGTGTTCAGATCACGTGTCTATCCACACTGAGTTTAGAGTTTTATGGGACTTGGTAGAAAGAAAACAGGATTTTGGAGGTGTTGACTACTTTTTGCAAATTTCAGTAAGGTGTTTCAAGAAAAAAAAATTGTGATCCAAACAGAACCATCTCAAAGGGGATCAGGAGCACAGCACAGCTGCCCCTGGCCATGCTCTGGTTTTCAAAAGACAACTTACTGTACCAAAATTCAGTCATTGTGCAGCCAGAATGGATAAGCCAAATCCCCTAAATATACCCAATGCATTTCTGCCTGACAAAGGCCATTTCACTTTTCCCAGATGACAAAGTCCAGTGGGAGTACTGGGGGCTGAGCTAAAGTCAATCCTGATTTATCACTGTAACTCACCACAGAGAGATCAAAGCAAGACCCAGCAATATGAGACATACAAGGATGGGCCTCAGGAGAGTTACCCAAAACACTGGAACCGTCAAGAGGCAGAGCTCCAGATTTAAGCATCTTGATGTGGTTAAGATTATTGGTATTGGTAACTAGCAAAAGGAATTCTGGAGCAGGCAGTGCTCTAGAATTTTAAGAAGATTCTATTGTCACTGCTCCATCCCAAAACACATAAACAAAATGCCAAAACAAGCCTATCTGAAAAGGAATCCAGGATTACTCACTGCCTAGAGCCATTCTGCATCTCTG
This sequence comes from Aplodontia rufa, assembly GCA_004027875.1. NCBI lineage: Eukaryota > Metazoa > Chordata > Mammalia > Rodentia > Aplodontiidae > Aplodontia > Aplodontia rufa. Next base: position 18,691 of record PVKS010012052.1, on the reverse strand, counting down.
TGTCACCACCAACAGGAAGTACATTGCTAAGGAGGTGCAGACCTGCTCCCCCCTTCTTCAGGCAAGTTATCACCCATGCCAGGTCGGAGGAAGTCATGGCCCCCCTTCTGATCCAAGCCCATGAAATTGCACATAGGTGCTGCTTCTCCGTGCTCTCTCCCAACTGACAGAGCTGGAGAGGATTCCTAGGACAACTTTGGAAACTGTGTTGAAGATAGCCTTCCTTAGACTAAGATATCTGTTAACACACCATTTCTTGGTGTATCTGTGAGGCGATTTCTGGAAGAGATTAACATTTGAATCAGTAGAATGAGCAATTATGATTTGCTCTCAATGGAAATCATTTTATCTCTTAAGGGCCCAGATAGAACAAAAAGGCAAAGGAATGAGGAATACTTCTCTTTCTCTCGTTGAACTGGGATAGTTATCATCTAAGAGCTTCTGGATCCTGGGCTTTAAGATTCTTGAATTGATATCAGTGGTTCCCTACCCTGGTTCTTATGCCTTTGGATTCAGACTTGCACAATTCTCCAGCTTGCGAATGGCATATCATGGGACTTCTTAATCTCCATCATTGTGTGAGCAGACTTCAGTAATAAATCTTCTCTTATATATCCTGTATTTTCTTTCTCAGACAACTTTGGTTAATGCAAAGCATGTGTTCAATTTGTATATTGGATGCATTAAAGATTACTAAATTTACGTATTTGAAACATAGTAGTGGGGATCACAAGAGACCTGACTGAGAATAATGAATAAATATGAATAACTGGATATCATGGGCTCAAAGATGTCTACATTAAATGAGCAGAAACGAGTGATGTTCTACTGGCAGGAGGGTGGATATTTGTGGAATTTTAGGAATAATTGTTGAAATGTATTAGAAGAGGGAATTTGGAGAATGATTTACAACAGGAGAATACTTTACTTGTATATTAGACACTAAGCTACACAGAGTCCAATCTTAGTAGTAGAGGTGGGTCGCGAGCCACAGCAAAATTTCTAGGTATAATCAAGAAAGTAGACTTATGGGAAATATGAAAGGACTAATTAAATTTGAAAATAAATTTTTAACCAAATGTCTTTAACGATATATACTGATGTTATTCATTAAGTTATGCACCAAAATCTCATGGCACAGGATAAATTAGTACCAAATAAACAAAAAATGAATCTGCACTGCATCTGTCAAACTAGACTCTTCAAGGCATTAAAACATATTTGAGGGGTTGGACTGGTGGCTCAGCAGTTTCAGCACTTGCCTCGCATGCACGAGGACGCGAGTTTGAACCCCAGCACCGCATACACAACAGTGTTGGAGCAACAAAAGCCACATGAAAAACTGAAGAAAATTGATTCTGTCTCTCTCTCACTGTCCCTCTCTCTTTAGGAAGAAGGGAAGAAGAAAATAAAACAAACATATTTGATGAATACAATGAAGAAAATCACACTATCACTAAATCAACAAGAAATCATTGGAGGTATAAACCTCTGCTTGCTTAATAAAACCTTTTTCTTTGGGGTATTATACAGAATTTTTAAAGAAAAAATATATACATCATTTCAATTTTAAAACAGGTTGTTATAGTAAGAATTATCAGAGATAGGAAAAAGATAGTAGTTAAATTTATAAAAATTGTTCAACTAATGACTTATAAATCATATTTTGAACATGAGCATCAATGAAGATGAGCCTTTCCTATGCTTGAGTAAAGCCAGCACCTTTCACTGATGGGTATTTCAGGATCAAAAGCAATCTCTGCATATCTAATTCTTCTCTCAAGTCTTTAAGGTTTTGAAAACAATTATCAGGACTGCTGAACAAACTCCTCTTTGAGACTAGCAAGCTAAATAAAAGAGAAAATTCTTTTGTGGTCAGGAATCTCCAATATCCCTTAACGAATGTTCAGTTAGCACTAGAGCAAGAAGCCAATGCTGAGCCATAAAATCAACATGAAGAAACTTACTTGTCAGCCTCCTCAACTTTAATTTGCAGATTCTGCCATAGAATGCAATTTCTATTTGTTCAACCTGGGTGCAACATGGTTGAGAAGAAATGAACTGGACAATAGCTCTGATCACACCTTGTACATACTTTGGGCAAGTTAAGTAAACCTCTCTGAGTCCATTTCCTCGTCTCTAAAATGGAGATGATAATTTTTATCCTGCATTCCTCATAAAGTTATTAGGATGAATATGAGAGTTACTTAAACACTGTAGTTTGCTATACAAATATGAATTATTTTTACTCTCTATAGAAAATGCTAGTGATATTTTATTACTTAACACAATGAACAGAAGGCAAATAAAAACAGGAGGCAAGATGACATGAAATAAAAAACATGGGCTCTATTTCTTGCAGATTGACAAACTAGTTACTCTCTATAGACCTCTGAATTGGAAGAGCCACAGTTCTGCATAAACTATTTTAAAATATGTCATCGAAAAGCATCTGTGAGCTGGCACAAAAGGAAAAATTTTAAAGAGGACATAAATGAAGAAAGCAGTAATCCTGGAAAGGAATGTGATCATAATTTTTAAATATTTTGCAAAAATGGTTAACAAAAAATATTAGCATAATGTTCTTTAAAGGTGAAATGATGAGGCAAGTTTCTCTTTCTGAAATAAGAGAAAAGTAATAGAAATAGTAAATATCTGGGAAAATATAATAGACTATATTTCTTCTCTTGCATTCTTTGAAATAGTTCCAACTGTTTAGAGCAAATATTACAAAATTATCTGGAGGAATTTCAATATATATAGCTATAGTGTTGGTAACACCTGTAACTTAAATGAACAGAATATAAATGCCTTCTGTGTTTTATTGAAATGATAAAATATTCTGTGTGGACAGAGATAAGATAGGTATGTATATTAACACCTCTGGACCAACCAGTAAATAAATATAACCAAACTGCAACAGGTAAGTTACAGTGGAATGCTAAGAATAAATAAATAAAATTTTTCATAGTACAAAAGAATGCAGGACATAGAAAGCAGAAAAAGAAAACACAGAAAATAAACATTTATTTTTTTTAAGAGAGAGAATCAATTTTTATTTTTTCATCAGGTCTTTGTTTCTCTGACACTTACTTGTGTATGTGCTTCTGGGGTTTGAACCCTGGTCTTGCACATGCCAGGCAAGCACTCCAACTGCTGAGCCATCACTCCAGCCCCAAGATTTATTTTTTTAAAAAAGAAAAAGTATGGGGAAAAATTTTTTAAAAGCTGGATTCAGTGGCACACACTGATAATTCCAGTAACTCAGGAGGCTGAGACAGGAGGATTACAAGTTCAAGACCAGTCTGAGCAACTTAGTGAGGCCCTAAGCAACTTAGTAAGACCCTGTCTCAAAAACTATAAAAACACTGAGGAGGTAGCTTAGCGGTAAGTGCTTAAACCCCAGTACCAAAAATTAATCAATTAAAACATAGAAAGAGGTAGAACTAAGCTCTGCTTATTGATAATTGCATTCAATGTAAATGGCATGTCCATACTAATTAAAAGACAAAAACTGTCACACTGACTTAAAAAAAGAGATCAAGTATATGGTATCTATGGAAAATTTAAGTATAATGATATTAGGCTAGGGGTATAGCTCAGTAGAAGAGCTCTCAGCTGTATACACAAGGTCCTGAGTTCCATCACCAACACCACCAAAAATAAATAAATAAATAAATAAATAAGCAAATTAGTATGGTATGGATAGGGTACAAGAAAAATGATGGCGCATTTAGGGCAAATAGGAACAAGCAGGGCATTAATTCACCAAGTCATAACCAACCTACATATAGCATATACTTAACAATAGCTATGAAACTCACGAAGCAAATACCTCAGACTAACAGGAGAAATAGAAAATTCTAAAATTCTCTTGGAAACTTCAATATTCATTTCTCAGCAAAACACGTGGACAGAAAATTATGAAGGATACAGAACATAAGATCAGAATCAGCCAACTTGACTTAATTGACACTTAAAGACCACTTCAGCCAAGAATGACAGAATATGCAGTATTTTAAAAGTATACATAGGTAAGCCACTTAGGGAGATCCTGTCTCAAAATAAAAAATGAAAAAGAGCTGGAGATGTGGCTGACAGGTTAAGTGCCCCTGGGTTCACTCCCAGGTACCAAAAAAAAAAAAAGTACACATAGCCAGACATAGTGGCACACGCCTGTAACCCCAGCCATTCAAAGGATAAGGTACAAGGATAGCAAAGTCAAAGCCAGCCTCAGCAACTTAGAGAGGCCCTGTCTCAAAAAAATAAAAGACCAAAAAGCAGTGGTTAAGCACACTGGGTTCAATCTCCAGAACATCCCCCCCAAAAAAGTACACATAAAATATTCAACAGAAATGATCATATCCGAAATACATACTTACAAACTTTAAATTTTAGATAAATTATATCATACAAAGTATGAAAGTAGAAACTAAACTAAAAATCAACTAAAAAATACCTTGAAATCTCAAAATATTCAAAAATGAAACAGCATTCTTCTGTAAACCTTGATCAAATCAAAAGTCCCAATCTTAATTAAAAAATATCTTGAAGTAGATGAAAATAAAAATACAATACATCAAAATCTGTGGGTTAAAAGCACTACTTTTCCTAATAGTTAGGAACACTCAAATCACTAATCTCAACTACTATCTTAATCAATAAAATCCAATTAAATGCAAAGTAAACAAAAGGAAGAAAATAATAAAAATAAAATTACGAATCACTAAAATTTGAAATGGAGAAATAACAGAGAAAATTAAAACAAAATTTATTTCTTTGACAAGATAAAATTTGTAAACCTTATGACAATCTGACCAAGAAAAAGAAGAAGACATAAGTTACCAATAACAGGAATAAATGAAGGAATATCACTCTAAAGGCCGAAGACACTAAAGGAAAACAGGAGAATATGAAAGCAACTCCATCCCCACAAACTTGCCGACTTCGATGATGTGTGCCATTTCCCTACAAGACACAAATTACCAAAACTCATTCAAGAACTAAATAGCCTGAATAGTCCTGTATCTCTCTCACTCCTCTCTCTCTCTCTCTCTCTTTGTCTCTCTCTCTCTCTCTCTCTTTTATGAGAGATGGAGAGAGTGAGAGACAGAGAAAGGAGAGGATCACTTTTATTTACTTTTTCATCTGCCCTTTGTTTCCCCGACACTTCACTGTGTACATGGTGCTGGGTTTGAACTTGGGTGCTGGTGCATGCCAGGCAAGTGCTGAAACCACTGAGCTACCACTCCAGCCCCAGTCTTGTATTTCTTAAAGAAATCTAACTCATCCTTGACAATCTTCCAAGAAATAAAAATAAAAAATCCAGATCCAGATTGTATTCCTATTAAATTCTTGTAAACATTTAAAAAGAAAGACTACCAAATCCACATAATGTCCTCTAGAAAAATAGAAAGGGAGAAAAGGCCTCTGAGCTTGTTTTATGGAGTTGAGATTGCCTTTTGTACTCAACTCAGCAATCCCACTGTTGCACATTGACCCAGGTAAAGTAAAAACCAATGTTCAGTTTAAAACCTGGACGTGAGTGTTTACAGCAATTTTCTTCATAATCATCAGAAACTGGAGACAGCACAAATGCCCTTCACTTGGGCAATACACTGTTACATTCATATAATGGTATATGACTCAGCAATAGAAAGGAACAATTGATACAAGAAACAGGAGGGAAAAGGAGGAAGGGAGGGGAGAGGAAGGGATGATAGGGAAGGATCTAGGAGCGGAATCAATAAGGTAGCTTACTCTTTATTCCCCCGAGAAGCCAAATAATGCTTATACAGTCATTTAATCCTGGAAAATGCACAATCATATAAAGAAATATATATATATATATATATATATATATATATATATATATACACACACACACACACATTTATATAGCCATTTATAGCTGTTATGGGAGTAATATAGAAGAGTCAAGAGATGGGGTATGGGTGATGTGGGGGTGATTCTGGATTAGAATCAGATGCATATAATATTGTTACTACATATGAATTTATGATTGTACAAAAACACAACTCCTCAATAAAATTGCAGATGAACCCTAAATGTGTTATGCTAAGCAATAACCAAAAAAGCCAGACTCAGCAGGGTAGACATTGTATGATTTCATTTATACAAGATTTTGGGAAAGATGCTTATGGGGTTAGAGTGCATATCAGTGGTTTCCAGGGAAGAAGAGTGAGATTGACGTGGCTATAGATACCACAGGACAAATGAGGAGTGTGAGGTCTCTGGGGTGGGGAGAGTTGAAAGTTTTCTGTATCTTCATTATGATGGTGGATTTGAGGCATCTGTTCAAATTAATTGGCTAGTACACACACAAAAATGGAATTTCACTGCTTATAAATTGCATAAATCACACCAAAAAATATATAGCTTACTATGTATAAATTTTAAATGTTCAAATGCACATTCAAAATCATCAATGTAATTCACCACATCTATTCCTTAGAGAAGGCAAGCCATATGGTCATCTAATGTATGCAGAAAAAATTGAGTAAAATTCAGCAAGCTTTCAAATAATTGTTTAGTTTTTGCAAACTAGAAATATAATATGATTACATTAATTTAAGAAAGGACATACACAGAAAGCATATCACAAAAATCATATTTAAGCAGAATAATTCATTTTCAATCAGGAAAAATAATAGAAACTCACTGTCACCCTATTTAGTCAACATTACATTGGAAGTTTTGCCAGGACAGATAGAAAACTGTAAAAAACCAAATAAATACAAAAGAAATGAAAGGTTGTGATAATGAAAATCCAAAGATAACTAGAGAAATATAATTATTATTAAAATTAGTTTTGATAAACAAAAGTGAAAGTATAAATGTCAAATATATTTCTTATATATCAGCAGTAATTAGTAAGCAATCAGCAGCAGTGAGCCATAATTTAAAAAGAAAAAAAATCATTTACAATAGCAACAAAATTTCAAGTGTCTAGGGGAAAATATATAGTAAGAATTGCAAAAGAAAGAAATCCCTGTTTTGGGAAAAATGGTAAAGCTTTATTGAAAAACATAAAATAAAATATCTGAACAAAGCTGTGGATACCATCCTGCTAAAGAGTAGGAGAGTATCATCATCAAGGTGTTCGTTGCTTGCAAATTTACATGCATTCTAATTCTGGTCTAAATCTCTGCAGGACCATTAGTGGAAATTGATGAGCTTATTTTAACATAGGTTTGAAAAACCAAAGGATGAAGAATAGCTAAATATTCCTAAGCAAGAAAAATTGACCAAAGTGGGAAGACTTGCCCTAAATCACATAGGGTAGGGTTATTAATTTCACTCTTCATGTAAAGGTTCAGTACGAAGCTTCCGTAATTGTTACTGTGATATTGCACTGTAATTGAAAATGAATAGAAAGGCTGGAAACAAACCCAATATATAAGTTCCCTATTTGTGAGAGAGCAGGCTTAGCACATCAGTGATAACAATTAATTATTTAAAATGATAAAGCTGGACCGACAAATTATCCAAATGGAAAAATGAAATTGTATCCTCCCTTCTATATTATAACTAAGAATTAGTTTAGGGTGGATTAAAAAATCTAAATGCAAATATCAAAATGGCAAAACTTTCCAAAAACTATTAAAAATAACTTTATTACTTTAAGGAAGGGAAAGATTTCTAAAAGAAGACCAAAATAAATATGTAAATCTTTAGTAAGAAGTGTAAATCAATAGGAACAAGATTGAAAAATTTGATGGCCTCATAATTAAAAACTCAGTTTATCAAAGGACACCAACAAAGAGGATAAAGATACAGGTCACAAACTATGGAAGGCATTTTCAATATCTGTAATCAAAAAGGATTATGATAAGCATTTATATAATTTAAAATTCTCAACAGAACAGTAGGTAATCAACTGAAGCAAAATTAGCAAAAACATTTTGTTAGGCATGTGTCATCAGAAGAAATAAAGGTATATAAAACATTTGCATGATGTAATATTTGATACTTATATACATGAACAGTATAATATACAATAATATATAAAGCTCATTAAGGAATAAGGGCAATGCAAATTAAACCTACAATAAGAATCCATTTCAAATCCATAACATTGAAAACATAATTTCAACTTTAACACTTCCAAATGTTAGGAAGGATGAAGAGCCATCATTCACTACTGATGATAAATTGGTACAAATTGTTAGATGAATGTATGGCATCACCTACTAAACTCCAAATGTGTGCCAGGAAACTAATTATCTTCTTCTCCCTTTGTCTCCACACACATCCCCAAGGGCAACATATATCCTTTAAACAGAGTATCAAATACATTCAGTAGGTTTATATAAAAATTATCTTTAATGATACTAAAATGCAATAAGAAGAGACTTTCATTTTCTTTTCCATTGGAGAATGACTAGAAAAAAAGACTAAGTGGCAGTGAATGATAGCATGAGAAAACTGTGGTCTATAGTATTATTTATTCGAAATAGCTGAAAGTATTTCATGCGTGCATATGTGCATGTGTGTGTGCGTGTGTGTTTAATAGTAGTGGAGGGTGATCCCGGGGTGCTCTACCACTAAGCTAGATCACCATCATTTAAAAAAAAATTTATTTTGAGGGGCTGAAGTAGTAGTTCAGTGGTTGGAGCATTTGCATGGCATGTATAAGGACCCAGGTTCAAATCCTAGCACCACATACACAGCTAAGTGTCAAAGAAACAAAGGCCAGATGAAAACATAAATAAAATTGATCCCCCACACACACACTCTATGAAAACAAAATTTATTTGGGGGCAAGTTCTCACTAAATTACCCAGGTTAGCCTTGAACTTGTCATCCTCCCATCCGAGGCTTCCAAGCGTCTGGAATTGCAGGAGTGTATCACCATGATCGGCAAAAAGCATTTCCACTTAGTATTCAAGTCAGTTTAGAATCCAATATCCAGATTCAGTTTCCATTTTTATTTTTTGCAAATCATAGATCCACTTCTGGAGGCAGAGGAAGTCAAGAGAAAGAGACATATCATTTCTGCAAACATTTATTGAGAAGTTACCAGGGCTGTGACATAAAGTATACAGAGAGGTTTAAGAACTTGTGCACGCATCTAGGAAGTGAGAGAAGAGTTGTAAATTGAGAGCATTCATTTCCATAGAATTCTGCAGTTGGACATCTATCTAAAAATAACTGAAAACATCTTAAAATTATCTTGCCATTTTTCATATGAAGCAAAACTATACAGAGCCATGAAATTGGAATTGGTGTGTAGGGCTATAGTGTTTCTTGCTTTTAATTTGGGAGCAAAAAATTGTACTTTTTTGCAACTTGGACAATACAACTGCTATGCTTGGTTTTAATCGTTGGTTTCACTGTTCGGATTTATAGTGTCCATGTTGGCATTGTCTCTATTTGAGTCTAAATCTCAATCCTCCCAAATAAGATTACAATTCTAAGTTGTATGAACACAGTTCCATAGCTGTCCAAAGCTTTTCTAAGTCTTCACAGTTTGATGCCATAAATTACCAGACTGCTTGTAGACTTTAAACAGATTAACTTCCTTTGAACTCATAACATCTAGTTTAAATAGTGGGGTCATAGCTAAATAGCACAAAAATAGTCTTGATACAGTGCTATTGATCTCTTATAGTTTATCTACATTCTGCTAAACAAATAGAAAATTCCAAATACATACATTGATAACAAAATGTAAGAAATATATCTGAATACTCTAAAGCATAGCTCTGTTGACTGTGGACAATGGGCCAAATCTGGCCCCTCCACCTTTTTTTTAATAAAGTTTTATTACAGCTTCATTCATTTGGTGACATACTATCTACGACTACCTCCATATTACAATGACAGAGCTGAATTGCAACAGAGACCACAGAGCACCTACGAAATCTGAAATACTTGCCATTTTCTTTTCTATTAAGAACATTTTACCAATGTGGCTTTACCCGAAGTTTCTTCATTTTCTTGGGATTTGTTTTGTTTCTCAATAATATGATCGGGTAGTAGAAAACTCCCCTTCTTGTGCACTTTTTTTTTTTTGAACATGAATCAGTAATTACATCTCACAAACTAGAATCAGCATTGCTAGTTGTAAACCTTCCTACTTTATAAAGTACATGTAAAAGGCAATGTAATAATCATAAAATACATGGAATTCCTGTTAAGCAGACTATAAGGTGGTTTGAAAGGAACTAGTCATTTTTTCTCACAAACTCATGCTTTGGATGAGATGAATCACAGCAAAGTTTTAGAACCAGATCTGGGCACAAGCCCTGACTTTACCAACTTTGGACCTGTGCAACTTATCCTTTGCCTTCATCCATTTCCTCCTCTGTTTCTTGGAAATGATAATAAGATTGTGCATTTCACTGGGTTAAGAAGAGGATCCAATTCCGTTCAAATGACTATGTTTAGGTTTGTGTCTGGCATATAGTAAGTCTTCACAATCAGCCACCTGCCATTTTTGAAAGGAATTGAGAAAACTTAATAAAGGAATGAAGGAAAAAAGGAAGAGACAAAAATCACCAAAAGGGTGAATACATTTTTCTGCTTTATCTCCTATGCTTCAATTTGTAGAGTTAAGAAATATTTTTCTATTTAGAAACAAGAGCAAATGCTTCAAATATGAAGTATCTTCTAACTCAAATTATTCAGAAACTTAAGCATTTGCTTGTTAATTTGAGCAAATGGGATTTGTGGAGCCATAGATGTTTTGCTCTTACTCAGGGCTCATTTCGAACTTCATGGATCCTGAATGAGATGTGAGCTTGTCCTCGGTGCATGTGTACACATGAGCGATAGCTGATTTCACAAGCTCTGCAGGCATATTTACTTTAACTAGAAATGAGCTCTTGCTTAGAAAATTGACCTGAAAAGCCATTACTGCCGTGGACTCATTTTCATTTATTTCCCAACAGGTAATGGAGCTATTTGGAGCATTGAGAGAGAGTCCTTCTCCCAGGCCAGGTATTGTCTCATTTACATGCAAATATTTTTATCCTCATCTTAGATAGGAATAAAATATACTCTTTAAGGCTTCTCATGCACCCAGAATTTAATTAATGATGTGTCTGTGCAAAATGAAGATATGAAGGAACAGAAAAAGATGAATACAAATATTATAATACCTTTATTTCATTTATTTAATTTTATATGGTGCTAAGGATCGAATCCAATACCCCACGTGCTTAGGCAAGCACTCTGCCACTAAACTAAAAATCCAGCCCTGCATGCAAGTATATTTGACATCATATGGCTTTAAAGTCCTTGACTGTTTTAGTAATCTTACTCATTTACTCATTCAAGTTATTCATTGATTTGACAAATGTTTACTGAGTTCTTACTATATGTTAGACACGTGTGCAATACAGACACACAGATGGAAAAACACTGTCTCCAAGAAGGTTACAATTTCATAAAAAGACAGAGGCAAAGAGAAAGAGTCCTTTCAGTATTTTTTTTTAATTTTGAGAAGGGTCTCAGTAAGTTGCTGAGGCTGTCTTTGAACCTGCAATCCTCCTGCCTTTGCCCTCCAATTCACTGGGATTACAGGTATACTCCCCGTGCCTGGCAGAAAGGATCCTTTCTACTATGATGAAGGTAAGAGCTAAGTACATTGGAAGCTTGTGTGCCAGGGGAAGAGAAGTAAGCTTCATATAAAGATGATGCCTGACTAAGCCTTGAAACGTAAGCAGAAAAATGTGGAGGGCATGCCAGGCAAGGAAGAGCATGCGCCCAGTGTATCTAGTCTATCACTAGAAATGGTTCAGTGTTCCCAGAATATAAGGTGGTGAGAGGTGCTGAAAGTTCAAGAACAGGTAGGAGTGGGGACTGGACAGGCTCCTGATCATGGAAGACTTTGTCAAGCGAAACACTCCAGATGTTATCTGAAGGAAATAGTCAGATTTTTACACTTGACTCTGTGTGTGCGTGTGTGTGTGTGTTGCTGCAGAGAGAACCCAGGGCCTTGTGCATGGCAGGAAACTGCTGATTTTTGTACTTGACAGTTGCTTTAGCAACTTCGAGCAGGACACTGAGATAAGGCTAAAAGTGGAGCCATCAGAACGTGAACAATTACAACAGATCGGCAAATGGTGCCATTTGCAAGAGCATGAACCATAAAAGTGAGTGTGGAAATGGACGAGACCGAATAAAATTATTCAGGAATCAGGATCAATGGAGGACAGGGATTGATGAGATGTGGTTTTAAATTGTAAGTCTCTGGCTTGGGCAGTGGGCTTAAGAAAATATCCCTTACAGAGTAGGAAATTCAAAAGATGACTAATGGGGGCAGGGCATAGATTGCTGTAGAAGATTCTGGGGGAGACACTTTCACTCCGGATTATCTAAGCAGAGATAAGCAAATAGAAATGGGTTAGAGGCTAAAGAAATGAGGTCTGCACCAAATCTGTAAATCTGGGAGTCAAGGATATTCAGGTGATGTTTGATGTTGTGGGCAAGCGTGAAAACATGAAAGGAAAAATGTAGCTGCTAGGAGAGAAGAGGAAATAAAATAGAGCCTCAAAAGGCTTCAGGAAAAAAACTAGAAGATTGAAAATTACCTGAAGGATAGCATCTGGGAGACCGTTGTGTTTTAATGAGGGCTAAGGCAGGATGAGGAGGTGGGAGGGCTGCAGATGGACTGGGAAGAGCAAGAAACTTGACTGAAGTGAAAATCCAGAGGACAAAGAATGAGAAGGATATTTTGGAAGAGAGAGAAAAGTTAAATGAAGAGGGAGAGATTGAAAATTTGGAATAAGTAAACAGCCATTGATTAGGTCACGCCCTATGCATTCTTTATATTTAACTTTAAAAAAGAATAAGCTCAACTTCAAAATACCAGTTTCAGTGGTGGGGGAGGATGGCGGGTGCTCTGCCTGATGTTAGATATCGTATAAAATACACTCTTACTTCTACCTGGTAGTTTTGCCTAATATATGCTGCATTTTAAAGTCGGATTTCTTCTGAAAATGAGAGCATTGATTTGCTGAACACATAATTTTAAAATATTTTTAAGAGATAAGGACAGTGAGAGAGAGAGACAGAGAAAATCAATTTTTATTGAGTTGTTCACATGGTTTTCGTTGCTCTGACACTTGGTTGTATGCGTGGGTGCTGGGGTTTGAACCTGTGTATTCCTGCATGCCAGGCAAGTGCCACAATCGCCCAGCCACCGCTCCAACCCCCACATACAGTATTTGAATGGTGGAGTCTCTGAGCTGAAAAGGGAACAGCTGTATTTTATCTGAAGCTCATAAACTCTTTTCATATAACACAAGATCCATCATGACCTTGTGAATATGTGACAGACTTGCTTTTTATTGAGGGTTACCTTTTAATGAAACAAGTTGTTTAATGAGTGTGATGATGCTTACCTAACTCTGGAGGCGAGGTCCTCAAAAGCTACTAGACAAGCCACAAAAATTCTAAATGAAAGATTCTCAGGGAACCTGGTTTCTCATACATACTGCTGCTGCTGATACTAATCCACCAGCTCAGTACCAGTCTTACTCCCAACGCAGAGGTGGCAGCAGTTCAGAGCCAGGACAGAAGCCCTGGAGAAGGCCATCTCTGAAATTAAGTGACTATTTTGAAGTCCTTGAAGCAGGTTTGAGTCAGCACTAAATGAGTTGTTGTAGGTGCCAGAAGGGAACAAAGGGAGCAAGAGAAAGAGGAGCAAACCTAGAATTTCTAGAATCAGAAAGAAAACAGAGGATGTAGCTGAAAGGTGGAAGCATGAAAGATCAGGTAGAGCCACTCATCAGTTGATCAGAAAACTCTTGCACTAAGTCATTTGCCTGGTACCAAAAACTACCTATGACACAGTTCCTAGTCCTTGTTGTAACCAATCGACACTAGGAAAATATGTCCAAAATCTAAAGTAAGCAATATGTTTACTTGCTCAACATATAACAAGTGACCAACTCAACAAAAAGATTTTCATATTAGAGGCCTATATGTGTGTTGATTACTCTTTATGAGATTAATATTGCAGTTAATACTTGTCTACATGAACTTATGCATTCTATTAGTCATTTCAAAAAAGTCCACTATAAATAATGTAATCTGCCAGGCTTGGTGGCCCACACCTGTAATCCCAGAAGCTTGGGAGGCTGAGACAGGTGGATCACAAGTTCAAAGCCAGCCTCAGCAACTTAGCAAGACCCTATCTTAAAATAAAAAAATAAAAAAGGGCTGGGAATGTGGCTCAGTGATTAAATGCCTCTGGGTTCAATCCCCAGTACCAAAAAATAAATAAAGGAATTTACTTCTATTTTAACTAAGTCAAAAAACTATTTTCTACTAAAATCCCTTTATATGCATGTTATTTCTGAGAGATTCAGTAAAGATTAGAAGGATTCTCAAATCATAACCTAATCGATATTATTCTTCATAGCAGGTAAGAGAAAGTTTTTTTTAATTATTGCAAGAAGGAAAAAAGGAAAATATAAATGTAGGTGAAGATCTCACTGTGTTTCCTTCTAAGCCTGATTAAATTCAATTTTTTTAAATTGAATTCAAGGATATGAGGAGAATATAAAAATCCTTAGGTGTTTAGGCTGGGTTCCAAACAATATAAAAATCAAATTTATACTCCAGTTATGTGCTCTTGGAGGACAGATAGCATATATTGTTTCAGGAGCTAGAAATGCAGAAGCAGAAGTAACTGAAATGCCACTGAGGTTTCCAAGTCTTAGGAAAGCTAATTTGAATTATTCACATCTATTTTCTGAAAGTTTGGTCATGAAAACAGAAAAAAAAAATGCAAACAGCCTCTGCTAACGATTCCTGAACATTTTGTGTTCTTACAATAAATCATGTAATTAAGACATTTTTCTTATTCATACCCTCACAATTTGAGCATGTGGAGAAAATCACCCTAATTAATGGGAAAACTAAGAAAATCACAATGATATTAAGGGTAAAGATGTAGGTTACTTATGCCTCTATCTTCTCACAGATTTATCAAGCTGAGAAGAGAAAATGAAAAGATTCAATTAGGGCTACGTGAAGCATTTTAATTCTCATCAAAGGTCAGCCAACCGATTTTCAGTGCTCGTGTGCTTTGTTTGCTGGATTACCTGAACGTATTTCTAGTACATCAAACAGCCTTTGTGTCCTCTCATGCTCAACTCAGGGTGTGTCAAATGGAGAACTGTGCTGGCCTCATTTCTTCTAACCATGAATGTTTGCTCTTTTCTCAAAGGTGCCTGTATGTGCCCCTCCCTTCAGATCAGGTGTATTATTAGAGAATATCTATTATTAGAGACCAGGATTTCAAGAACAAGGGGTTCAACCAAAGAATATTAAGTTGATCCCACATACCGGCTAATGCAGTATATCTGGTTGAATATGTATATCTAAGTTTTTCCTGGTCTTAGACAAAGAGCTAAATGGAAAAGGGAGAGAGAGAGAAGAGCAAAGGGGAGAGAGAAATTTACAAACAAGAGAAAGAATAAATAAAGAGAAGAGGAAAGCCCATGCTCACAGAGCAATAATGCAAAAAATAAAAAAATAATGTATAGCACACATCCTTGGCAGAGATGATTATGCAGCATAGAACATTGAGTTAGCCCATTACTCATGCCGTGTGCCATATTTGCGCTACATTTAAATTACAATTAGTGGAAAATTACTGGGTTGTCTTGATCTAAGAGAAGTTAGCTTCTGCATAAAGAAATAGTCTTTATGTAGACAAAAAATGCCTTGCTCTGATTATGATAGTAAGATCCCAATTCAACCTCAACCAACCTTCCTCCTTGGTCAGTTGTCCAAAATAGCCCCTGGTTTTTTGAAGTCTTACATGTTTTACACCTATTAGAAGTAGATTCATTATTTTTAAAATCATAGTAATGCAATTTTGAGTCACTTCTAAAATTTTACATTGTTATCAGTCAGGTGAAAAGAATACTATAGTTTCTGGTGACATCAATTATTGAGAAGATATCTAAATCTCTTTTGGAAAAAAAAAAGTTGCCACATTTAAAAATAACAGAGACAGTGAATGATTTCAAAGTCAGGGCTTCAGTTTTGGTTCTTCTCCATACTGACAAATTGTATTTGTGTAGCGCTCTATAGCTTAGCCAGTAATTGCAGGCATGATCTTATCTGCTCCTCGAAGCAGCCCAGTAAGAAACATTAGTATTCCCATTTTCCGTATATGGACACTGAAGTTCAGAAGGGTATGCAAGCTGCCCCAGTTCATGAAATCAGTATGTGGAAAAGCTTAAGTTCAGGTTTACTGCTTCGCAGCAGGGCAAACATGATGGTGCATGCCTGTAATCCCATCAGCTCAAGAGGCTGAGGCAGGAGGATGGCAAATTTAAAGCCAGCCTCAGCAATTTAACAAGACACGGTCTCAAAATGGGCTGGGAATGTGACTCAGGTGTTAAAAAGCAACCTAGATTCAATCCCTGATCCAAAAGAAAAGAATTACTGCTTCTTTTTTATTTTTTAATTTTTTATTTTTAAAGAGAGAAGGACAGTGAGAGAGAGACACAAAGAATCAAGTTTTATTGAGTTTTTCACATGGCTTTCATTGCTCTGACACTTAGTTGTGTACGTGAGTGCTGGGGTGTGAACCCATGTACTCACACATGCAAGGCAAGTGCCGTAACCATGGAGCCACCGTTCCAGTCCCCGAATTACTGCTTCTTAATGTTATTCCCAGTTTTTTCTCCATCCCGGTATGCTCAAGTCAGATTACCAGGTAAGGCTACCTCATTAGTCCCATGAGTCCCTAAAATCACAGGAGCATGTTCTGATACTCTGTATACAAATTGAGACACTGTACTTAAAATAACATAATTTAATTTCTTTAAATATGGAAAATCTACACCAGGACATCTTTCTACTTTCTACTTTTGGGGGCTGGAGCAGTGGCTCAGCGGTTACAGCGCTTGCCTGATATGTGCAAGGACCTGGGCTCAAATCCCAGCACCACATACACAACCAAGTGTTGGAGCAATGAAAGCCATGTGAAAAACTAAATAAAATTGATTCTCTCTTTCTCTCTCTCTCACTTTTTTTGAAAGAGAAAGACCATTTTTGCTCAGGGCCCCTTATTGTGGTGTTCTCCTTCTCCATTGTGCAATTTCTCTTGCAGAAGCTGTAGGCAAAAAATTCCTGGTGAGAACATCCTCAGATCTCACCTAGATTTGTCCTGGTCATTCGGGTCTACTGTTCTTTGTTGACAGCTCTGCATTCACAAAGGCACCAGGGCAAGTTGGGGCCAGAGAAGAGATGTGAGAGGATGAATATCACAATGCGGTGATGTGGACCTCCTTCTCCAAGCGGCTCATGTGAAGAAATGTGGAATGGGGGGCCGGTACATAAGTGTGTGGGAAGCCACAAACACATCACATGGAGGAGCAGGGAGCTGTCATATGGATCACATAAATAGGACCCTTTATGAATTCTAACATTCTGTCTATATATTGTTCCTGCAAGCACAAAACTGCACAAACAATGCAGGTCCCTCCAGGGTCCCTGACTCCTGACATGAACACAAAAGCATGAATAGCCACAGGGGCCCATTTTCCTTAATGTATATCATTTATCTTTTCAATGTAACTACTGTAAGTAGATGCCACAAAGGAATTTCAAAGCCATGAGTGGGAGTCATGAATACTACAAACTAAAGAATCAACTTATATAGTTAACAATTCTATTCTAAACAACACAGAAGCTGGTTGGAAAAGAACATGCAGCTGTGCTTTTAAATTGCCCAATTTTCTATAAACACACATCTTATGAATAGTCCACGTGGCTGGTCTGATATAACAACAATGCCAACCACATGGCCTGACTATATCCCCAAAATGCATGCACTGTGCTCATTGGGCACAGGGTTCAGGGAGGAGGAAAAGACTTCTCTGTGATTAAGACACTTCCAGAAACATTTTATTCTTTCCAGGAGCCCCTAGGGTAATTCAGTAAGAGAAACAATATTATGCCATCTTCCTCATGTGGACCCAACATGCAAAAGCATTCCAAGACTCCCCACTTTTACCAGGGAGTATGGGGCGAAGTCTCCAAGCTACAGAAAAAGAATAAATGTATGCAAGACAGAATAAAGGCACTCTTGGTAATCAGTACTTTTCAAATAAGATTGTCAATCAAATATCAGAAAATACTGTGTATGTATCAGAGGAACTTATTATAAAGAAATAATCTTTTGTTAAAACAGAGTACCTTCTGTTGGCATAAAGTCCCATTTTTCTGTTTTGAAAATACCTGTTAGTCTGAATCTTTCTTATTTTTCAATAGCAAAGCACATCTGCAACTTTGTATTACCGTTTTATTGACAGCAATCTCCTGAAAAACAAAAAAGTTTCCTGCCTTAATGTTAGTTACAAGTCCTAGCTGTTGCATCCCTTAACTGTGTTGTCATCTGGGGAATTGTTAGGAGGGCAGCTGTTTGGGCCTTGCTCCTTGCCCTTTCTGCCATGTCCATATGGTTTCTGAGTATAACTTTGACTCAGAAGGATATTGATATTTTCTCTCCACCGTGGAGGATCTTCTTGCACGTCTAAATCAGGACTGTCAGATTCAGTAGACTGTTTGCTCTTCAGTTTGCACAGCATGCTGATGTGATTTGATGTGTGAAAGCTCTGAAATCAGGTGGTCTGATTTGGAAACCCAGCTTTACTACTTAGAAGCTATGTAATCTTGAACTATTTATAATTAACTA
>PVKS010012051.1:0-54887 GCA_004027875.1 Aplodontia rufa | reverse complement strand
CTGCCTATCCAAGAGCATGGAACATCTTTCCATCTTCTTAGGTCATCTTGGATTTCGTTTTTCAATGTTCGAAAGTTTTCATTGAAGAGATCTTTGATTTCCCTTGTTAGGTTGATTCCCAAGTATTTTATTTTTTTTGAAGCTATTTTGAAAGGAACTGAATTCCTGACTTCTTCTTCAGTCCTGTTATTATTGGTATAAAGGAAAGCTATTGATTTATGTGTGTTGATTTCTTGTATCCTGCCACTTTGCTAAATCTACTTATGAGTTCCAGCAGTTTATTGATGGAGTTTTTTGGATCTTCTAGATACAGGATCATGTCATCAGCAAGCAGAGAGAGTTTGACTTCCTCTCTTCCTATTTTTATCCCTTTGATTTCTTTCCCTTGCCTAATTGCTCCAGCTAGGGTCTCAAGAACAATATTGAATAAAAGAGGTGAGAGTGGACATCCTTGTCTTAATCCCGACTTTAGTGGAAATGCTTTCAGCTTTTCTCCATTTAGTATTATACTAGCTGAGGGTTTAGCATATATAGCCTTGACAAAGTTCAGAAATGGTCCTTTGAACCCCATCCTTTCTAGAGTTTTGAATATAAAAGGGTGCTGAAATTTATCAAAGGCCTTTTCTGCATCCAGTGAGATGATCATATGGTTTTTGTCCTTGATTCTGTTTAAGTGGTGGATTACGTTAATTGTTTTGCGTATGTTGAACCAGCCCTGTCATTATGCCATATTTATACATGCACGTAGCCTGATTTGGTCAGTTTCCTTCCCCAGTCCCTTCCCTTTCTCCTCCCTCCTCCCTCTCTGCATCCACTATTTTTTTTGGTTTTGTTTGTTTTTTAGCTGGTAGCTTGGGGAATACTTCATGTCCAAGTTGATCCATGGGTATGGCACACAGTAACTACTGTTCCTAATAATCTCTTTCTTTCTACCTTCTCATCTGTACTCTCAGCTTTTTAGTAATCAGACAGTATAATTTTCTTCCTGGTGATTTTCACACATCAGTGTATGTGTGGGGATGGGGGTATCAGAAAGACTAAGTGCACTTTTAGCTCTAAGACCCAAAATATGCTTTTGTCAAGATAAACTTAAAACCCTGAGGCTCAAAATCACATTATTAGCATTATCTAATACTAGCATAACAATTTTTTTCAATGTATTGGCATGAACTGAATGATCAGGGAACTATATGAAATCCAATATAATAAAATACTAAAATAAAAACAGCAGTATTTTACTTTGGCCAGCAGCAATTCAGCCACTTCTATGAAGGAAGAAAAATCATACTTAAAATTAGCAAAATATTAGATTTTTATTTGCATACTAAAGGTTGGCACACATGCAGATGTCCTATTTTTATAGCCATCTTCTGTATGTACTATTTTTGTTGTTGTTGTTATGAAGGCCATATAGAAAAGGCCAAATAAAGGAATGTTTTCAGTTGATTTAAATAAAAAACAAATGATAGAACCTTATAATAACAAGCAAATATTCCATGTTCCTGAACTCTGATGCATCTTTAAGACATGGCATGGAGAGGCAGTGAGTGGTATTGGGGTATTGCTGTTGTCAGCAGTCCCAGGGTGGGGATGATGGTCGGAGGCAAAGGGAAACATCTATTCTAGAAGAGCACAACATAGGACAGTTAGATGTGATTTGTGTCAAATAACACTCCAAAGCCCAAATTTCTGGGCACAAATTGGACAACTGTGTATTAATTACCCATGTGTGGACATCATACTTGTAACCAAAGTGATTCTTTCTCTCACCTTGGTTTGGGTATTTAGCTGATACCACTGTCCAAATTATTCTTCCTAATAACTGTTCATCCAAAGGCATGCATTTGTATTTAAAGTGGTTAAAAAACTTGAATATGTGTTTGGATATTAGCAGTTAAAGAGCAGGCCTTAGACACATGGCACTTAGGTCAGAGTGTTACCTGAGAATAATGCAGACACACAGATGGATTCACACATACAAGTGCCACCTTATGTCTGTACCTACATGGTGTGTATCACTCAAAAGCTAAGTAAAACACTGTGCTCAGTGATTAGAGCTTTGGCATATCCCCCAAAGTGGAAATAACTTGAAAATTCACCAGCTGATGAATGGATAAATAAAATGTACTTTAAATATACAATGGAATATATTTGACCATACAAAGGAATGAAGTCATACTACGACATGCATAAGCCTTGAAAACATTATGCTAAGTAAAAGAAGACAATCAATCACAGACACCACATATTGTATGAGTCTACTCAATGAAATGTCTGAAATAGATAAATCCGTAGAGATAGAGTAGATCAGTGGTTTCCTGGGGCTAGGAGAGGAAGAGGGAGAAATAGAGGGATTAGGGTTACTGGCCAGGGGGCGTTAGATATCTTTTTAGAGTATGAAAAATTTCTAAAAGTGATTATAGCTGACAATTCTGTTGAAATACCAAAAATAATTCAATCATATACTTTAATTGGTGACATATAGAAAGTGATTTTATCTCAGAAAGCTGCCAAAAAAGGTAAGTAAAAACTCAAACTGGAACTATAATGAACAGATAGTGTCATATAGGAACTATAGGGAAGATATGAGTCTGGGCTCCTTTTATATACAAGGTAAATTTTAAATCTTCCGTGCAACTATTCTTCATCATAATAATTATATTTACTAAGCTATGGATCTGAGGAGGGAGATGAGCTTGAGATGCATACATACTTGAGAAATCAAACACAGTCTATCCTAAGTGTAGCAGTAAGTGTTACCAAGGGTGGGCATGGTGGCGCACACCTGTGCTCCTAGGGACTGAGGAGGCTGAGGCAGGAGGATCTCGAGTTTAAGGCTGGTGTAGGCAACTTAGGGAGACCCTGTCTTGCAATAAAATATAAAATGGCTGGAGGGGTAGCTCGGTGATAGCGTCTCTGGGTTCAGTCCCCATTATGAAAGAAACATTGGAGGGTTGTTGGAATCAAAGGTGGTATTGGAAAAACCCATCAATCAATACAACTGAGTCCTAAAATACCGGTCTTGACAAGAGAACTATAAACAAGACATTTAAATTAAAGTTTTGTTTTTTAAAATATAAAACAACAGCTTTGAAGCAATCTTAATTGTGGGATAAAGCTATGAATATGAATATATCTATACATAACATATTTACACATAAACATGAATAATATATTACAAAAATTACCACATTAAACTACTCAATCTATAGATATATATTTTTTCTTAGTTTTCTGTTTACTTTATGGTCTGGGAAAGTTATCCGATACCTTTGGGACTCTGACTTTCTTATTATATGAAATTGTCTGAAAATTAAAACAAATAGAAAAAAAATCATTTTGCATACTGAACAGTAAAATGCTACCCAAAATTTTCTCTATTGATTCAAATTATTCAAACAGTAGAAAAAATTAGTAGAAAATATGTTGTTCATGGGTCTATTCTTTTAGTTTCCAAGAATAGCTAGACAATAACAACCCCACAAACTCTGAATAATTCACATTCTTAATATTTTGGTATTTCACAAACAAGCATATTATGAAGGGGCTTATCCCTTTCACAGTCAAACCATCTTTTAAAAATTGCCAATGATTACTTTTTGTAATATTTCTTACTCCTTGGCCCACTGATATTTACCTTCCCCTCCAATTCCAACACTGCAAAAGAACCTTAAAGTCACTAATTAACCCACCCCCTGGTCAGAGTCTTGCCCCTTTTTGTATCTCCTGTGAGGGTCCTGCAGGAGTCCACTGGTAGCTGCTTCCCATTTCTCAGATTGCATGTCCCTCATTCTGTTCTTGACCCAACCTGATGGCTATGCCTCCTTTGCAGTCCCAGCCTCCTAAATTGAGTCATAAGTGTGAGTATTCTTTGGGGTTTGTTATAAAGGGTTCTTCTCTCAGGCCACACTCTCTGCAGACCAATCTCACCCAGGCGAACTCTTCAGTGACCTTCTCTAGGATGTGACTCCTGTGGTCACACATCTAGCCCAGAGTTTCACCTAAAGAGCCCTTGAATTGATTTTCTCTCCAGACTGCCACAGTACCTTCCCAATTGTTCTTCATAAGTGTGTCCTTTCTTTCTGATTTGTTGTCTACTCCTGAGTCAAAGTGACCTTTATAACATTTCATTGTGCCTGTCCCCTGTCTAGATCCTCCAATGATTTCCATTACTTTTTAAGATTGTTCCCAATCCTCCAAGTGGCCTACCAGACCCTCCATGGGCTGGGCCTTGCCTGCCTTCTCAGCCTGACCCCTGCCACACAGGCCCGCTCCTCTCAGTTTCCAGACATGCTCAGTTCCTCCCCCAATCAGGGTGCCTCTGCCTGGCCTTTCTCCTTTACCTCCTAGTAATTGGTGGTGACTCATTGTGTTGAGCTCCTCTCAAAGTCTCTTCCTTGGGATTTCTCTTGGACTCTTCATTCATACTAATGAAGTCTCCTCTTTCACAAAGTTACAGCACTGTATAATTTTTCTCATGGATACTATAGTATCCATGATTATTTGATTGTCTCCCCATCAGGCAGAAACTGTGTGTTTCTGTTCCAGCATCTGCTCCAGTGTCAAGCCCGAAAAGACACTCAGTGAGTATTTTATAAATAAATGAATACACTACCAAATATGGGGAGAGAAACTTAGCCACATGTAGTACTGGATATAATTTGGCTCCAACTTTGGCTCCAGCAGGTGTATATATGTATATGTATACCCACACATATACACAAAGATACACGAACAATCTTTCTGTCCATATGTGCTGTGTGTGTGTGTGTGTGTGTGTGTGTTTTATTTTACAAAAATGTAGATGGATGTAGGACCCAGATAAAAATACAAGGAGATTGAATATCACACTATTTGCACTTAACATTCATTAATTTAAGTAAAAGATACATTTTTAATTACAAAAGCTAGATTTAAAATTCCAAGAATAACCATTATTGGAATAGTTATTATTAGAATAAAAAATATTTAACAAAATCTTGGAGTCAAGCACTCCACCCTTCCCACATGAGACAGGTAGATGTTATCTAATTTTCTAGTTTTAGGGCAACAGGATGCCATCTTTCATAACAAATAAGAGAAGGCTGGCCTCTGTGAAAGCTTCAGTAAACCCTCAGAACTCACACTGCTTGCTAGGGGTGTGGGTCATGACAACGATAGAAGGACTGAATTCTGAGTTTGGACCTAGTGCAGAATAAAGACACCTCATGAAAAGGCAGAGATGCCCTGTGTATCTCTCCAATGCCCCCTTTAGAATCTTCCAGATAGCTTTATACCTATGGATGTAAGATTCTGGAATAAATTGCTCTAAGACTGAAGGACACAGTGTGGTTCTTAGCCCTCCTGTAAAAACATACAGTTTACATAAATATCCATATTCCATTTGTGATAAATGAAGTGGCACAGTGTGCCTAGAGGTCACCGGGAACTCATGGACATAAAATTGGTATTTAAAGCCATAGTGAAAGATGATATGCCAGGGACAGAAGGTACCCAGGAAGAGAAGGGGTGCAGGACAAACTCTAGCATGGGCAGGGAGGGGCGAAGAGGTCAGCAATGGATGGAAACGAGCCTGTAAGTAGAAAGGAAGGATGTAGAGTGAGGGGACCTGAGGGGAAGATAGTATGGCAAGGAAGAAAGAGCAGTGAGAGCTCTGTGCAATACTGCTGAAAGGAAAGGAAGATGAAGACAAAGAATTGACCACTGCAACTAGCAATGTGGAGGTCACTGGTGAGCTCAAAAGCAGCTCCAGGGCAGTGGGGACGGAGGAAGGAAATCAAGTTGGAGAGGGGCGAGGAGAGTCAAGAGCGAGCCTGCAGCCATGCATTTAAGAAGTTAAGCTAGAACAGCACAATGGAGAAGCAGTAGGAGTTGGGACTAAAGGGCAGCTCCAGTTCCCCCTGTCAAGTGTTTGAAAAAAAAAAAAAAAAAGAAAAAAGGCTAGCGAGGGCTTCTTGTCTTGGTGATTTTAAAATTGAATCAGTTCTTGTCTGCCTGGGATGTTTCAGATGCAGCTGTCTTTGGTGGTAGCTGAACTCATTAGAAAGAGCTCCTTTTTACTCCTTTAAGAACACTCACGAACCTTCATCTCAAATATGGCATTCTGTACAAGAAGATATTCCTTAGTGCCTAGTGTTATTCTGCTTAAACGCAGAAGAGGCATAGTCTACTAGAGAGTGGGTACCTCTTTCTCCCCAGAGGAATGTTGTATAAAAATAAACCCACCAGGAAGCTTGAGCCCAGGGAATCCCATGATTCTGATTCATTCCACAGAGGGAGGGTGGCTGCCCAAGATCAAATGCACCTTAATGTCCCATGATTAAGTATTCTCCATGAAAAAATTTAAGTAGAAGTGACAGGGCTAAGTGAGGACATGCCAGTATACTTTAGGACTTGGAAAGACTTGCAAAGCTGGGCCACTGACTCCAGCCTTTGCATGGTATTGTCTAAAGCACTGTTCATAGGACTCTCCTATCAAACATCACAGCTGAGTCAGAATTTCCACTGTAATGATTATGTGGTTAAGGACGCAGCCTTGGTCTGAGAGACATTAGCATGAAAAATATTCATTAATCACGTACCCATGACTAGGCCCAAATATAGATGGATTGGGCATGGTTTGATTTATAGGGTGTTAAGTGATCTAACCATTTATTCAAAAATAATCCTTGCATTGGTCCCCATGAAAATCATCACCATTGGAAGCTTTCCTTTGAAGTAAAGATGATAATTCCAGAAGATCTTGCTAGAAAAGCATATCTAGGGCTGGAGCGGCAGCTCAGTGGTTACCGTGCTTGCCTGACATGCACGAGGACTCAGGTTCAAACCCCAGCACCATGTGCAAAACAAAATCTTGCAGCAATGAAAGCCTCATGAAAAACTAAATGATACTGATTCTCCTCTCTCTCTCTCTCTCTCTCTGTCCCTCTCTCTTAAAAAATAAAAAAGAAAAGCACATTACTTCAAAAAAGAAAATATTATTATGAAGAATTCATTAGTATTTTAACATAAATTTATTTCTAGCACTGGTTTAGAAAGGTAAAGGATTTTAAGAAACAGCTAGGAGAGTTGTGCTATAATGGAAGAAAAAGACATAGTCATCAAGATTCTGGCCTTGAGGTTGACTGTACAGTAGGAAGCCTCAGGCAGGAAGTTCCTGAGTATCTAAGGGGAAAGAAACTCAATTTGGGGAGAAGGACAGTAGTTAACTTCTAAAAAGAATTAAGAAGGCAACACACAGAGATTAGAAAATCATTTAAAAAAACAGTATGGAAAAATCAGTCATGATACTGTGATCAGAACACAATCACCATGTATCTTTTTATTTTTATTCTTTTGCCCTGTGCTAAGCCTCTGCGTCACAGCCCTGGCTCCTCCATAATTGCCTTTTCTTATGATTTTTCCATACTTATATTTGATAAGGAAATGCTTCTATTTTTATTCTATTAACATTTCACATATTCACAAAAGTCTATAGGCACTGTGTTTCACAGTCATATGAATCTTCATCATGTGGGTATACACCAGAGTTTGCTTGATTCCCCAGAGTTGGGTAGTGAAACCCTGTCTACCTTTTTATGATAGTATGTCAGGCCACACAAACTTATTCAGGATTTCTGTTCTAGGATACAAGAAGTGGAAATGCAGATATAAAACAGGAAAATCTTCTCTGTTTTCAGTATGTAGTGGCCTAATTGTTTTTTTGACACATCCGAGGGCAATACCACAATGGGACAGAGGACAGGATTGGAGGGAGACTTCAAAAATGAAAACGTGTCTTCTGTGCTGCTTTGCAGAGGTGCTGGGTCATATAAGCTGCAGCAGGCCCTGCCACCGGAACACCAGGGCTGTGGCAACACACTTGAAGTGATTGCTCTCCAGGATGGACAAGAAGGAACTTGCTCAAGCACAGATGGTAGCTGCTGATACACAAAGGTTGATATAAAATAATCTGGGTTCTCCACAACATAAAACCAGGTTTGAGGTCTGCCTGTGAAAGTAGCTTTTCCCGAAAGGCCCTAACACGTCACATTTAATTTACATGTGAATTATGCTACTATCAAAACCCATGGAACTCTCTGAATTTGGGGTCTGTCTACAGGTAAATTTACATCAGAAGCTCAGATTTCTGAAATACAGATAATTTTAGGATGCTCAAACTTGCTGATCAACAATATCAAGTAATGACTTGGCTGCATGATTATGACCTAAGATATTTGAGAAGAAAAGATAGAACCTGCATTTTTGAGCAGTCCATTGAGTACTACTTCAAGAAGTACACCCATGGGGCTGGAGCGGTGGCTCAGTGGTTTCGGCACTTGCCTGGCAAGCACGAGGACCCGGGTTCAAACCCCAGCACCACGTACACAACTGAGTGTTGAAGCAACTAAGGCCATGTGAAAAACTAAATAAAGTTGTTTCTCTCTTTCTCTGTCTCTCCCACTGTCCCTCTCTCTTTAAAAAAAAAAAAGTACACCCATGTCATTAGTGAAAATTAGGGGGTGAAAACTCTGAGGTTGCTGATGGAATCAGCAAAGGCAGAGCACAGCTGCCTCACCCTCACAGAAATCACTCTCAGGATAGTGTGACGCAGCTCCCTCACTAGTCAGCTCAGGAAAACGACTGTCCTGTATGAAGGCTTAGGGATTAAATACTCCTTCTGGAGTAGAAAAGCTTATTTGTGTGGCAATTTTTATTTGTATTAGGTGACAGAACATACAAATCTTGAAGGCAACAAGCTTGCCTCTGAACGAGTCAAGCCTATCTGTCGAAGGCAGCCATGCTATCTTAGAACTGCTTCCCATCCAGCAGTGTAACAGCTGGCTGCAAAGATGCCAGTGATTACGATACACAAACTCATTTGCAGAAAGCAACCTGCGTCCGCACTGCTCACTCAGGTCAGCTGCAAGCTCTCCGAGGTTTCTCTGACCTCTGAGCCCATGTCTGCATTTCAGCCCTTCCTGGGTAGTCACGTTAACTATAATTTTCTACTCTGGAAAGTGTTTATATTTAAATGGATCATGAGGAAATAAAGGAGAAAAGATGGAAAGGCAGAAGAAGAAAGAAAAGGATGGAAAGTTATTTTAAAAACATGCAACCTAAACTGGTGGATGGATTCTGGTGTCTAGTTTTGGCTATGGGAATCGCTGGAGAAGCATGAAGTTGGCAATGGTTGCTAATCAGTTTGCCACTGTCTTCAGATTTAATGCAATATTTGGCTCGGACAATTTAAAAAAATTCCCTATTCCAGCTAAAATATTTACACAGTCCTATGTGTCTCACTTAATGCCTGTTAAGCAATCGTCTTTTAAAACTCCACAGACACTTGTAAATCTGTCGGGAGAATTGTGGCCTATAAACAAGGCTTCATATAAAGAGAGCTGTATTGTCAATTTGCTAGGAATTGGGAGTCTTTGGATGTGTTTGAAAATAGAATTGAAGTTCAGAAATAGTTTAGAGTGGGTAACAAGGTGACCAATAGTCTTGCTTGCTGGACACTGTTAGTGGTATTAACGGGAAGCCTCCAGACACTGACCTCAGCTATTCAAAGCCATGCTCCCCTGTAAACCTGTCATTGATCCTACCTCACCCCTGAGTTATGGTGCAGGGAGAGTTACTTGTCCAGCAGCCCCTGGTAGTTTGCATCCCTGGACATGTCCAGTTAGAGCTACTTCATGGCTACGTGATGTGCCCGGTGTAAGACTGTCAGGAAAGATAACGACTATCAGACAGACGGGGAATTCTGGGTAAGGCTGATGCTGGGAAGAACAAGACAGCTAAAAGGAGGACAAACAGTATCCTCTAAGGGAGGCCAAGTATAAAAATACGATTCTGAACTGTTTATTACATGCTCGAATGTCTTTGGCCCTGATGTTAATGAGCCTAAGAGACAACGTTTAAAGGCAAGGGCAACCCATTCAAGTTCTCTTCTGCTGGCCTGGGGAGCCCTAGGAATTTGTTTCTTCAAGAAGAGTTAGGTGCTTATTATAATGCTCAGTTATTTACTTGTTTATAGAAGATTAGCTGCCTTTATATTTCTGCCCCATTTCATTGATGAACATGCCATTGATTATGATTCCACAATAAATCTTATAAAAGCTTTAAAGATAAAAATAATATATAAAATATACACATCGTTTTAAAAACTCAAGCCCAGCTTACAATATTCAATTTTGGGTTGGGAGGGAGGTAAGATGCAGGTTCATCCTAGAAGAATAGCACAACTAGGTATTTGTGCTTCCAAGGTACATAGTGCCTTAAAACTGGAGGCAGCAAATATTTGTAAATTTTCTTCATGGGATCATAATCAGGAAGGGCTCTGAAATGCTATTATGAATCTGCAGAACAGTTGGAGGGTAAACTCTGTGTACCTTTCCCTACTGATTGGCAAATGTAGTCAATGTTCTTAGGCACAATCTGATTCCTGTTCCTAGCAGTAAAGAAATCAGAAATGTAAGTAGGAAGAAATGTGTCCCCTAGAAAATGGGAGTAATACTTGCTCTTAAAATGTGTTTATAAATGACTTGATATTTCAGTGAGTTTATTTAAAATTAGCAGTTAGCTCAGTGCTTAGAATAAATATTTGCTGAAAACTGAACTGATTGAAAAGGTCAAACAAGATCCTCCTCCTACTCTGAAGATTTTTCTAATACCGAGAGATTTGATGATGTTTGTAAAGACCATTAAAACGCTCCAGAAAAGCAATTTGAAAATAGTCACATGAGCAGTTTTAGCACATGAGCCGTCATAGAGTTTCCTTGGGTGTTTCCTCTTTCCGTATGCTATTGCACAGGGAAAGTTACTGGCCCCAGGGCACCTGGCCATACACTCTGACTTGGACGCATTGACATTTATCCCTGTGTCTAAAAAATCAATGAAAGCTATTCCAAGTTCTCAATCCACAATTAAAAGTAAATTGCCCTTAAATGAGCAAAAGTGAGTTTTGTATGTGTCATCTCATTCTACTTCTCCTAAGAACCCTATAACCTCAAACCTGCTATGGTCCCCAGTTTTAGATGAGGATGAGGATAAGGAGTCACACAGGTCTAAGTGGCTGAGTTGGAATCTGGACCTAGGGGTGTCAGACACCCTGGCCTCGTGCTATCATGCTTCTTACCTTCACCATCTATCTATAGAGAAGTTCTAGAAAAATGTGAGATACCCACGGAAATTCCTCCTGAACTGTCAGGAATGAGGCAGATGTAAGCTAAACATCAGCAAGTACCATTATAGGGACTCCTTTCTTTTAAATGGGGAAACAAGGCTGAGCAGGAAGTTAGGTGACTCAGTGGCATGGCGGGAACCTGAATCAGGGCTGACAGTTCCCAGGTAAGTCACACTCATCTTTCCACGAGGTCCTAAAGAGGATAGTCCCAGGTTTTGGCTCCTGTCCATCTAAGAGCAATACTGAGGCTAAAATCTGCAAGAGAAAAGGACATGGGCAAAACTCCCACCTATCCTCTTTCTTGAGAATGAAGAATTCGTCCTTTACCTTCACTTTAACTTGGTTGTCTGATGTGTAAAGAAGCTACTTGTGAATTGGGAATCTTCCACAGAGTCCAAAATACACAATTTACTTGGGCAGGAAAATAGTTTGCCATTCACCACAAATCTATTTCCATGGAGAAAATGTTTCAGCCTGATACAAGTTCATGCTATGATAGCTTGAGCACTAGTTTGATAATCAAGACCTGAGTTATCTGCTGGCTGGGTGATCCTGACTATACTGCGTCCCATTTCAAGAGTTCATTTTCTCAGCTGCATATGCTTGCCCTTCCAACTTCAAAGGATGAAGCTGTACACACAAGCACAGGATCGCCATTTTAACCACACGCACACCTTTTTCTTTTCTCAAATGGCAAGTATAAAAGATACTGTCAATGAATTTGCTGTAATACTTTTCCATTTCTTCTTCCTGGTTCTGATGGCACTGTAAAAGCTTACAGGTTGATCCCTGATTTCCCTGGGTAATTCTTCCAATCGCTGAGTAGAATCCCTATCAAGGGCACTTGTGTTGTTTTTGAACCTTTTATGCCACTTATTTTTCTTATTGTATATACATAATGTCATTACTTGATGGTAAACTATGAATATATGACTGTGAAAAAGTACTATTTCTGCAGATAAATATAGGTATAGGAGGTCAGTAGAGGATTGGGAGATAATATGGGAACAGTGTGGTGCTTAGGACTAAATCCTGGGGTTGAAAGAACATATGGATGGAAACAATTATAAAATACAAATGGAGACTAGAGTTTAGAGTTAGAAATGTATCAATGCCTTTTCTTGGTTTTAACATCTATATCATAGCAATACAACATGTTAACAATAGGGAAACTGGATAAGAGCAATACAACAACTCTCTATACTAACTT
Organism: Aplodontia rufa; assembly: GCA_004027875.1. Lineage (NCBI taxonomy): Eukaryota > Metazoa > Chordata > Mammalia > Rodentia > Aplodontiidae > Aplodontia > Aplodontia rufa. The sequence goes on along the minus strand of PVKS010012051.1, from coordinate 42,513 downwards.
TGCAACTTTTCTGTAAATTTAAAATTATTCTAAAATAAAATTGAAATGGCACAGACAAGGCAGATTTAAAAGACTGAGAAACTTTTAAGTATCTAGAAAGATTCTTATATCTGTAGATATTTGCAAGAGTCAACATTCCACTTGAAAAATACAACAGGGATATCACAGATGATCCATTGTACATGTGGATTATGCAGGGAAGATCTATAAGAGTCTCCAAGAGATTCACAATTCAGGAAAGGGTCTCATTCTTACATCAAAAGACTGACAAAGGTGCTGGAGTGATTGCTCAATGGTTACAGCACTTGCCCAGCATGCACAAGTACATGGGTTCAAACCCCAGCACCAAGTACACAACTAAGTGACAGAGCAACGAAAGCCATGTGAAAAACTCAATAAAAAATGATTCTCTCTCTTTTTCTCTCTCTCTCACTCACTATTCCTCTCTCTTAAAAAAAAAATAAGACTGAAAAAGAATGCTATATTTAACTGGCCTTAAATGAAAAGGTTAACTGGTATCAGAAGCATTTGCTATGATTCCTAATTTTATTTTATTTTTTTTATTAAGGAGTTGTTATACAAACATAAATGCAAATAAATAATAATATGATATGCATTTGATCCTAATATACATATGTGTGTGTTTGTGAAATTGTGAATTTTCCAGAGTTAAATGATTGCATAAGTATTATTTGGTGTCTTTGGGGGGGGGTAAGGTATATGCTATATTGTTAATTGTCTCCCTACTCCCTATCCTCCCTCCCTTCTACCTTCCCCTACATATCTATAGTTCCCATAGGTTAAGTATTACTACACCTTTGGTAGGTCTAGTACAAGAGCCTGACTACCTTTTATCCAAGCCTGGGTTTTGCTCTAGCCTCCACAAATGAAGGAAAACCTTTGATCTTTGAGTCTCTTGAATCCTAATTTTAGCAAAACTTGTTTTCCATTTACTGACCACACTGTTAAGAGCTCTACTATAAAAGGATTACTTCTAGATGGTATCAATGCAAGAACATTTGAGTCATGGATTAATTAAACAGCTGATCTAGGAGAGTCATTTACAAACAGAATGCCTGAGATCCAAGCCTGACATAATTTTACAGTTGAATTTTATATTCTATAAGTGTACAGGATTCCTAGAATTTTTAGTTGTTCTGATATACTAAGTCTAAGAAGGAACCCAATAACTGTTACTAAATAAAGAGAATTATAAAACACATTGAAACAGCATAGTAATAATAATCATTTTAAAAACTCAGAGTAGAAATGCACTTTCAAAGTCCTCTAGCAACTATACTAAATGTCTTCTTATCTGCAGAAGGCAAGGGACTATCAATTTTCTCTTTGGACAGCTCTAAAGTCTGTCTCTTGAAAGCTTCTATCCACTGATGCTTGTTTGATGCCTTTGGCCATAAGGAAGTCATCTAATTTCTCTTTAATGGTAAAATCAGCAATTATCTGAAGTTAGTTATTTCTTCCATTCATTCACTTGTCCATTCATTCATTCATGCAGCAAATATTAATTGAAGTATCTAGCAGGTCCTGACTGGCACAAGGTAGATAAACGCGAATAAGGTCACATTAGATATCTGCCTATATGGCACAGATGAAAGGAGAGAGACAATTTACAAATAAACAGATAGAAATTAATAGCAACACAAAGCTGGGGACTGTAAAAGAGAGTCCCTATTCAAAGTGGCTGCTGAAGGCTGAATGCACAAGGATGGCTGCAGGCAAGGGAGTACCTGGGAGGAGGGCACTGCAGGCCAAGGGAGTTGCTGCTGCAGGGGTCCTAATGCGGAAAGGAGCTCATCAGGCTGGAACACAAAAGCAGGCCTGTGTGACCAGAATATAGTGGGTAAGGAATAGATGGTGTGAAATGAGACTAGAAAGGTAGAAGTGTCAAGGAAGAACTTGGAGGCAAGGCTGAGATAAGACTTGATTCAATGAGCAATTCACACCCAATAGCAAGACGCCATGACCTGCCTGGTGGGTAGACACTGGATTAAAGGGAGGGTAGGAGTGGAAGCTGGGGAACCTGTTAGGAGTCTGCTATGGCCAAGTAAGGAGTGGGTGGTTCAGATGAGAAATGCAGTATGGAGATGGAAGCAATGAATGGACTCAAGACACATTTTGAAGGGAAGTCAACAGTGAGGGACAGAAAGTTAGATAAGAAGGCACAAGGACAATTGGAGGATAAGTATTATACATCTTACTTATATTCTGCAGAGGGATTGCCTTCATATGGTCCTGGTAAATCCTCTCAAAAATCACTGGAACAAGGGGATGCTCAAATGTGCAGGGACAAAATGACTTGCCCAGGCTTACAATAGCTTGTTACACAAGAAATGTAAATCCAGGACTTCTGATTCAGACTTTTCCAAAGGAGTAGCTTTATTTCCATATTTTATGTTCGTGTCAAAGGACAAAACAAACAAAATAACTTCTATTAATCTTGTTGATTTATAACTGGCGGGTGGAAACAGAGAGTACAAACTGAGAGGAGGAAACCAGGACCACATAACTCACCCTTCCCACCTAGAGATGCCACAGTTGTGGCTTCAAAGGAAAACACTAACTTCTTCCATTAATTAACAGATGAATCAAGTTTCAGTTTCCGTATCCTCTCTCCTTTCTGTACAATTTGTCTTTGAAGGCATTCCATTTGGGAAACGTGTGACCTTTACCCACCATGCTGCACTTAATTGAATGCTTTGCATCAAAAGTCACCACGCCGTTCAGCATTTTACACCCACTGCCTTTCTGAAATACTTATCCCAGTTCCTTAGGGTCTGTTTTGTTGAAATCATTTTGCAAAAATAAATCATATCAAAGTTTTTAAAAAATTATTTCTAAAACGTTGCTTGCAAAACTAAATATTTTTAACACCATGGCAACATGGTCAGGACTCTGGCTAATGTATTCAGTCTTGTACCAGAGTCCAGACTTAGTAAACTACTGCCATGGACAAATGGGCCACGGAGGAAGAAAGAGCTAATAAATTAGGCATGGTCGATAATCATTCAAGTCATGTCTTCTGGAGCTTCCTAAAAGGTGATAAATGAGCCTGATCTGCCCTAATGGACCAGCTCCCCCCGCTGCCTTCCAGGACACACTGTGTGCACTGGCAAGCTGCATGGCTCGTGAGTGAGGTAAGTACTCCAGCACCTGAGATATTTCCTCAGACACCACCTTGCCTGGCCCTGCCAACACCCCTCTGAACTGGGCAGTGTAGAGAAGTAGGATCCGCTCCATGGTTTCAACTGAGGTTCACAGAGGTTAAGTGGTTTGTCAAAGTTGCATAGCTTATCATACAGCCAGTAAGTGGCAGAACTAAACTTTAAACTTGACTCTCCTAAATCCCTGTCCACCACGACTTTAGACACACTGGCCTCTTCCGCTGAAACTTAATTAACTAAACTATCACTTACAAATGACTTGGTCTATTGTTATGTTGAGTTTTATTGTTGTAATTTATGAAAGTTATACACCTCCATAGCTTAAAGAACCAATGCATTATATACTCTTAGGAAAGTAGTTCCTCTTCTCCATACCCCAATTCTTCCTCCCCAGAGGCCATCACTTTGATCAACTTAATGTGATTATTTTGGTACTTCATTGCATGTGTCAAAAAAAGTTTAAATTGGTACCTTTTAAATGTTCCCTTTATGTACCCTAAATGATGTAGCTTTCTTCCCTCCACTCCCACCTCTTTAAGTATATGCCTCCATAATCCCATAAAGCACTACTATGACTTGGCTAAACTAATATTCAGTCTTGACATTTCTAGGATTTTTACGAAAAGAAAATCTGATATTTAAATTCTGATTATTACATTTTTTCCTGAAATTTAAATATTTGTTATTATGATTTTCTTGCATGATCTTCTATCTTCTTTCATTTCTGCCCTCAGAATTAATCCCTTTTTTCTAATTTGCTTTGTTTTTATAAGCCTAGCACTAAAGGAACCCCAAAAAACGTTGCTAATTTTATAAATCTCTTGTTACTCTCTTGATATAGGGAACACCAGATGCATTTATGGAATGTTCTTTACAAATCATCTCCATGATTTCTTTGACCTAATCTAATCTGAAATGTTTTCTTTTATGTCTGCCTATTACCATGGGCTCCTTCTCTGTCCTAGAGATTCTCTTCATTTCTCTTCTCCACTGCATTTTTTTTTAATAACCTGTGCTTCCAGCTTAGTAGTACAATACATTCTCTGGGAGATCAGTTTTTTGAGAATTGCTGTGTCTCAAAATGTATTAATCTGCCCTCATATTGATGGTGTGATGGGGGCCTAAGAAACGGATTAGGAATAATTTTCCTTTAGAATTAGATCCATTCATAGTTTTTAATGATGCTATCGGAAAATCTGAAGTCATTCTGCTTCTTGATTTTCTATTTGTAATCTGTTGCTATGTCCTACCCAACCACCTTCTCATAAGCTTTTTTGTCCTAACTACTCTGAAATAGTCTAATAATAGTATGGATCTACTTTAATCTGTCACACTGGGATGTATTGGGGCCTTTTAAAATTAGGAACTTGTGTCCATCACTTTGGAAAATTTTCTCAAATGATTTCATTTATTTATGTATGAATATGTATCAATTTTTACTTAGGTCTGAATTCATGTAGTATGTATGAAGCTTACAGGAAAAATTGGATTACTTCTCAAGTTCCTCCACTCTTGAATTAGAGTTTGGCTTTCTTGTTTAGCTGATTCATTTACCACTTGTCCATTTGTTTTCTGAGCTTCAGAAAATTTGTGGTTCTTTCTCATTCTCTCTGTGCTATTGAATTTATGCTTTTAAATAATTCTTTACTATTGTTCTAGTAATTTTCAAAAGGTGTGGAAAGGCTACATGATCATTCAGTTCTGGATGGGCATCCAATCAACCATCTTTCCTCTTAAGGCCTCCAGGGGTTTTCCTAAGTGCTTTCCCTGCCTCTTACTGGAGCCACACTGTTCACGGGCCTTGTCTAAGTGAGTAATTAAAGTATTCACTCTCATGAAGAGATGTCCTTGTCTCTTTTTCTTTTCTCTGGGAATACGTATGCTTTTATGGATAGAAAAGCACTTGATAACGCCACATGCAGAAGTCATTCACCCTGCAGAGCAGAGTTCTGGCACAGAAGGATGGTCGAGTCATGGAAAGGTACCTTGGATCATTCTACTCACATCAGAGCCCCACTACATACGATAGCCACAAATAGGAGACAGAACGAAGGAATCAGAACCATGCAGGCTGTCTTAGGGTTGGCCCTAAGAGGTTAGCCTAGCTAGCCACTTTGGATGGACTTGCTTCTCTTCTGGGTCATAAAGGATTAAAACAGGCTAGACCTATGCCAGACAGAGGCAGGGACAGAGACAGGGACAGAGACATCAAGAGAATCAGAGAACCTGAAAAAGACTGACAGGCAGGAAGTGAGAGAACAGAGATTACAACAGATAGATCAGCAGAGTGGCCATAGACGCATACAAGAAGCCACCTAAATTCACCCAATTATTATTTATAGTTCTTTTAGAAGAATTAGAGAACTAAGTAGATTTTTCTTCAGACTTTATAATTTTTCTTCAGACTTTATCATTTAGGTCCTATTGTCAGTGCTTCAGGGGTGGCCCTATAATTACACAAAAAGGAACAAGGGGTAGCATGGTAGAAAGAATGCAAACTTTGTGCACAAACAAGTTTCAATCTAGCTTTGATATTAGTAGCAAAGTTGTTCAACTTATTTACTATTACAGTGCAGGTGATAAGGTTTTCTTTGAAGTATAGAAACAGAAACGATGTGAACAAATCTGTTGATATTTTTAGGTATTCATTAAATGCTAATTGCTGTTATCAGTGATGGTGGAAATGGACATGAGCTACACCCTTGAACGTATTTAAGGATCGGGTCTACTGTCTACACTAGCAAAGAGAAGAATTTTATCAGTGCATGGTGGCAATAAAAAATAAACCAGCTCTTAGTTGGTTGTATTGCTTTTAAATGCTCTTTAGATATGCCAGATAAAAATAGAATTTGAGACAGGAGGTAATTTTTTTATTAAAAAAAATTTAGGATAAGTATGTCTGATATAAACTCATTAATCTACCTACCTATAATTCTTTTTTCATTTTTCTGTAGCATTAGGGGTTGAGCCCAGGGCCTTACACATGTTAGGCAAGTGGTCTATGGACCTATATCCCCCTACCCATAACTGAGCATTGACTATGACTTATGTTTTTAGAACTAGTTTGTAAAATGCACATATGCACTATTATATTTTTCTACTATACCAGGATACACTTATATACAAAACAATTCTTCATTTATCTGAAATTCTAATTTTAATTGGACCTTTAATTTTTCTTTTCTTTTTTTTTTTTTTTGGTACTGGGGATTGAACCCAGAGGTACTTAACCACTGAACCACATCCACAGCCCTTTTTATTTTTCATTTTCAGACAGGGTCTTGTTAAGTTGTTTAGGGCCTTGCTTAGTTGCTAAGGCTGGCCTTGAACTTGTTGTCCTCCTGCCTCAGCCTTGCAAGTGGCTGGGATTAGAGATGTGTGCCACCATGCCCGGCATGCCTCTAATTGTTTAATAAATGTGGCAATCTTAAGGGTAAGAAACAGCACTACAGACCTCCTTGAGTTGTTTCCTTTGCTCCTGAAGATAGTATCAACAGCAAATCGCCTGTCTTAAATCCTATTTTGGGCTCCACAGTACTGACTGACATACTCTGCCAATGGCCATCTTTTCAACAGAAAGGTGGACAGGAAAACTGATCCCTACAGAGGATGAATCAACATGGCTGTAGGAGAGCCGAGGGTCAAGGAGGAAGGTGATGAGGCAAACACAATGAAGAACTGGGAAGAGGAGAGGAAGGGGGGAATTTTTCCCATTTCCTACACTGACACCAACTTGAATACCCACTAGCAGGTTGATGGTGCTAGTTATTATCAGTCCTCTTTGCCTCTTGCAGTCAAGTCTTCTTGAACTGCAATAATAGGATGAGAGAAGGACAACACACAAAACCTCAAATCAGAATGAAACAAAGCCTGTCCAGGGCAAGATCAAGCACAAGATGATGCATGGCCCTGTTTCTGCTAAGTATGCCCTTGTACTGCTGGTATTGCTAGAGACACCCACTCCTCCTCAGGTGGCTTCCCTTCCCGTGTCATCAGTGCTTGATTTTACTATGTGTTAAATGAGCTAACGAGCAAGGGGATGATTATTTCCACCCGGTGGTTTTGAACAGAAAAGGTTGTCCCAACATGTAAACAGCTTAGCTGATTCAGTGAATGTTAAAAGCAATATATTATCAACTTTTTAAAAAACACATAGCAAATCCTGAATCTCACCAATCTACCTGCCTATAATTGAGAGTTGGCTATCACTTATGTTTTTTGACTAAATTTTAGTTGTTAAAAATTGTACACACATATTCAAATAATTGGACTATTTCCACTGCACCAGCTTCTCTGCCCAGGCCTGTGAGAAACAATGTAAATTATGAGAGTTGTTTGGTTGTTTGTTTGGTGGGCCTTTGAAAAAGAGTGGAGCTAAGTCAATGGATTCAATCTGTCATCTTCACGCCGAAGATGAATTGACTATAGTTTAGAAGATCTACAAAAAAGAAACCTTTCTTTCTTAAAACTAGTTTCATATATGAAAATTTTAAGTAAGACTTTGATGTAGAAGGTTTAAGTATGAGTCTTGCATAAAACAAAGATTCTTTTCTTGATGGTTCTGGGGTAATCTGGCTGCTCCATGAAATAAGGACGAAGGGACTTGAAATGCCTGTAGATGTGACAGATCTAATTCAATATGAATTAGTCTAGAAATATTACCACTATTCAAATTTTGAAGATTTTTAACATTTATGGAATGCCTGGCTGATGCATTTCACAGAGCATCTCATTTCAGGAAGGCTTAAATGAGTTAACACCTTAGGATAAACTTTTCTGGGATATACATTAATAAAATGATAGCAGATAACAAAAGTCAACAGAGTCTTGCCTTTACAAAACTATGTAAGTGTGTTAAAAATATTTCAAAATGGTACATAGGAAAGAACATATTTAAGTATATAGTCTTAAACATTTAAAGAAAAAGACATCATCAGAATTATTTTAATATACACATGAACTTGCATACTGGCCAACATTCTCAAACAAGTTTGTAAATATTAATGGAGGATTAACTACTAATTGCATTTTCCCAATTTCTATGTGTTAAACAACAAGGCTGATAATATACAGTTTTCAAAGCAAGAATTAGTAAATAGTTCATTAAGTGATTCAGTCTTAATGAAAGTGTATGCCAAGTAACTACTTTTAGATATACTGATAATTTATTTTTATTCTTAGGTAAGTTTTTCAGAACATGGCTCTTATCTCATTTTCTAGTTTAAAAATATAGTTTTCCTACTTCCATAGTCAGAATGAATTTTTCATGATAAATACTATCACAGGATCAAGCTGAACCAATGTATATTTGGGGGAGATGACACTGTATTAATATTGAATGCCAATAGTATCATTTATTTTGGATGTGTCATTTATTTTAAATGCCACTAGTGTCATTTACTGTATTTTTGTTTACAGGAACAACAAACTCAGCAAGGCTACCACCACTTGGCTACTTAGTGCAGCCAAGACAGTATTAAGAGCAATATAGAGCAAAGGCCCCACTGTTCATCTCAGTCACTCTGATAAGGTCATCCAGTAATGACCACTTAACCAACAATTGTGTTCTTCATCTTAAAAGCTTGACAGCAATATCAATATTCTCTCTTCTTAAACTGTATTTTGTAGAGTATATGTTCTATAAAATATTTTTTCAAAAAAGAAAACCAATGTTTTATGCTTTATTTTGAGAAATGCTAAATGGGGTTAAATCATTACATTTTTTTTTAAACTACCGAATTTTCCAGGGCCATTTACAAGCTCATGTGAACTGTGAATCCCTACCAGATTATTTTAGTACACAGCAATTCCAATTTTGTGTGTACACAGACTTCTTTTTGGAGAGTACCAATTCACATTTCATGTGATATTCATGAGGGCCACTACTCAGGAAATCCTACATCAGTGGTCTCAGCAAGGCTATGGGATTGGGGGCTCTAGGTGACTGGTATTAATAGGCACAGTTTGAAAGAAAGTATATTAATTTCCTATTGCCATTATAACAAACCTAACTGACCTAAAACAAATATATCTTCTACTTCTGTATGTCAGAAGTCTGGCACGTGTCTCGCTGAGTAAAATCAAGGTGCTGACAGGGCGTTATGCAGGCTGGAGGGAGCATCTGCTCCTTGCCTTTTCCATTTCTACAGGCTTCCCACATTCCTTGGCTCATTGCCCACTTCCTCCATCTTCAAAGCCAGCAACGTTGCATCCCTCTGATCATTCTTCTGTAGTTATATCTCCCTCTGATCACAGCCAGGGAAAGTCTTTAGCTTTTAAAGACTCATTTTAAAGATTCATGCGATTAGATTAGATCTACTTGGCCAGGCCAGGATAATCTCCCCATCTCCACATTGGCTAAGTTCCTTTTGCCAAGTAAGGTAACATAATCACAGATTCTAGGGATTAGGGTGTGGACATCCTGGGGGACCATTATTTTGCCTACCACATATGAGTTGGTAAGAATACCCTAAGTGAACACAAACAAGACTAGCAAACAAGCCTGAGTAAGAAAGAAACTATTGCTGTGGTTGGGGTTTCCCAATTATTCCTTATAACATCATAATACTCAAGGAATTAAAATCATTGTCTAATTAAAGGATGTAGAGTAAAGAAAACATGGAACATGTCACCAGCCTCAAGGACTTGGTTCTTTTTTCACAAGGTGGACAAGAAGCACAGTGTTTTGGAATCATATGCTCTACAAGCTCAGCCAGCTGGCCTCTCAACAGCTGGCCCCTGAGCATTCATTGTTTCCTATGATGTGGGTACCATATCTTCCCATTTTACAAATGAGGAAACGGATATTTTTTTTTCTTGGCACTGGGGATTGAATCCAGGGCCTTGTAGATGCTAAGCATGCACTCTACTATTGAGCTACACCCTCAAACCCAGAAAATGGTTATGGTACTTAATAAGAACTTACTTGCATCAAATCAGTAAAAAGTATACATCTGATTACAAAGCCTAAGTTCTTAATCCTACGTAATACTGTATGTTTGCTTCAAGACCCATCTATGCTGTACTTCTCCCCAGCTCCATCCTCAACCCATAGTAAGCTCGTCCCTTTATCTGTCTGACCTGAGAGTTCACATATGTATTTCTGGGAATGTGCAAGCCTTTTAGTAACTCTCTGTCATTTATCTCTTCATGGAGCTTAATGTTTTAAATACGTCTCTCTGTTCTCATCTCCAAAATATTTTGAAGACTCCTAGACCAGAGGCAGGATAGGTCACAATACTAAATTTGTGCCTTAGAGTCATATCCAGTTTCAAAGTGTGGCTAGATCATCACCTGTGAAACCCTGACCAGTTGCTTGAGCACCAAGATCTTCAGCTTTCTTAACTTGTGAGAGGTCAAAAACAGTATCTGCTCCATAGGGTGGATCATTGTGTGGATTAAGAGAGATGATATATGTAAAGCACCTGATAATAATCACATGAAAATTGTAGTTGATGCTATTATCAATTCCGTATAAGATGCTATTTGAAGTTCTTCTCTCTGAAAGATGCTGATTGGCAACTTTTGTGCCTTTCAGTGACATATGTATGACCATCAACTGCAAGTTAATTCATACACTACTGTTCAGATGTGATTAATACTACTAGAAAAAAGTTTCTTCTAAAGGGTTGTGCCTGCCTAAAGAACTGGGGCCTGATACTTCTCGAAATTTGCTAATCACATCTGGTTTAGCTTTACACATTTTCTGGGATTTTGCCAGCAGCTACGACATTTTAATGGCTACAATAAACCTCAAAGCCTCATCAAATCTTTGCTGTATGTGTGAAAATTATGTCCTCTTCAATTAAACATGCCATCTTGGTTCACAGTAAGGCCTTATGGGAAAGGAGGTGCAACCTGAATGGAGAGGTAAGATGAAACGGACCGCCAGGATGCTGGCCATCTTGCCAGATGGCATTCAGAAGAAAAAGAAATTCATTAGAGAACCCAGGGTCTGTATTTTCTTTAAATATTTACTGGGTACCTTTCATGTGTTCAAAACACTGGTATCTCTAAAGATCAGCAGGGCATTTTTGTTTAAATATTCAATGTGTGTGGGGTAGGGGAGTAGGTTCCTCATTTACTTCTGTATTCCCAGTCTTTTGGGGAAGCCCCATTCAAAGAAGAAAAATAACTGGGGCAATGTTCTGTTTTCCTTTATAAGGCAGCTCCACCAGCATCAGTAGCTCTTATATTTGCTTAAAATTGGCTGAGGACAGCGTCAGCTGAGTATTCTGAGATCCAGAATAACACTTAAAAAGTCTCCAAGTTGAAATCGGGTGTACCAAAGCAAGGGCCTTGGGGAAACCCTGCCCCTCCACTCTTCTCCTCCTTCACACTTCTTATCCCCTTGCTATTTATCACCAAACTCACAGGGATGTCACAGGGAGGCAGCCCCTGGAAGGAGAAGGGGAAAGATCAAACAGAGATCAGGTTTCTTCTGAAAAATCTACATGAGGGGTCAGGCCAAGGGTTTTGTAAGGGGCAAAGAGACCAGAGGAGGTGGGCATTCAGAGCCTGCTTGTGGTATAAACAATGGATCTTCCTAGACCACAGCTAACACTTGCTTCTGTCCTGAAGACAGGTCTGGGCCCTAATTCTGCCATCATTGAGGGACAGAAAAAACTTGTACATGATGGCTTACTCTGCTTTATCACAATACTCATCAAGCTCCCTGTCTTAGATAAGGATAAAACTGTCAGTTCTTTAGGAGATAGATAAAAATGATCACAAGCACACATATCATATTCCTGAACAAAGCATTTGCTTGGTTGGATTCATTCTCAGCCACATCAACAGGAGAAAAAAAGTCCACACACTTTAAAAATAATTTACAAGGTAAAAATATTCACTTGTAACCACTATCCTTATTTAAGCAAGTTTTATGCCCAAAGTAAAAATAAATGACTCTCCCTGCCACCAGGAGCAGATCTTTCCGACTCTGCTTCCATTTCCAAGCTGTTCCCAGCCTGAGACTTAGGTTGCAGAGCACTCTTTCACAATAAACATTTTAAAAATGTTTATTTTATGTCTTCGTGTAAAAATATTCCTGGTTGAAGCTCTCCATTTCCTCAAGCTTGCCTTCTGGCACTCCAGGCCCCAGTTCCACATTAACACACCCCCTAAGTCCTCCATGAGCTTTTCAGAGGATGTACAGAGACTCCAGGGTGAGGATTTGTATTCCTGGTCAAGGAGATATCTTCACGGTGAAAATACAGAACTCTAGAAACACCAAAAGAAAAGTCCTGCCCATATGAGACCTACTTTCGCCTTTCAAGAGAGCCAAGAAAGGGCTTTCAGCATTTTGTTTTGAATAATTAGAAATGCAAATTAAACTAAAGGAGAATGTTTACCTGAGCCTTAATACCATTATTAGACTCATACCTAAACCAAATATACGGACACGAGTGATAAGACGCAGACATGTCAAGCAGGAAAGTAAACTAGCTAAGAAGATGCACAAGTTTTAATTGAATAGACCTGATTAGAGTTCAGAAACTCTGCTTCTTACTGTGTGAACAAAACTTCTCCAAGCCTCATTTTTCTCATCTGTGAAACTGAGCTAGTGTACTTCCTGTTCATTAGGATTGTTACAAGAATGATAGAAGAGGAAGCTTCCAATACATGGTTGATGCTATCATCATTAATAAAGTTGTGACTATTGAATGTTAGAAAATGTAGATAAGATGTAGACACCATAAGCAAATGATCATCATCAGTAAGAGAGAAAGATACTTAAAAATAGTCCCTCCAAAAACTGAAAGAGATGGGAAATTCCATGAAGGCAGCCATGGACCATGGACCATAACTGAACTCTGTCCCAGTTCTGTTCTATGAGCCAGATATAAATAAGCCTCTTAAGGTATTTCTTTAAAAAAAAATGAAAGAAAGTGGGGACAATGAGAGAGAGAGAGAGAGAGAGAGAGAAAGAGAGAGAGCAGCAATTTTTATTTACTTTTTCATGTGACTTTCATTTCTAGGACACTCCATTGTGTATGTGGTACTGGGGTTTGAACTCGAATGCTCATGCATGCCAGGCAAGCGCTATAACCGGTGAGCCACTGCTCCAGCCCCTTGAGGCCTTTTTTACAAGCAATATTAGCTGCTATCATAATAACAGAATAGTTCATATTACCTTCCAGTTGCCTCTTCAGTTTTCTCAAATCTTTTAAGAGGTCTTCAAACTTGACTTGGGAGGCCAGAAAGAAATCTTGCGGTTCAGGCAGGGGGAAAACACTCTTTTCGGTTCCAGCTTCCTAAAAGACATGGTAAACAAAAGTACATTCTACTTCCCAATTGTCACTTTCAGTTGAAATTCCAAAGCATCAGCCAGAAAAATAGAAAAATGTTTTAAATTGCCTGTTTAAATAAGAATCATTGGAACGCTCTGCTCTTCCTATATTTGGACTTGCTACACTGAAGTGCTTTCACATCTCACAATGTCTTCTGGGTCTTGCTGACACTGAGGTCAGCTATGGCCCTTGCATGGGCTACATTCTGCTTTGCCTTATGAGTCAAAGAGAAAATGGTCAGGTGTGTTCTGATCTTGGACACTAGTCCCATAGAACAAGGCATAGGGAGAAGAAGGCACGAAGTCTCTTTCATTTAAAGTCACGGTTTGAGTTGCTCACCCTAGCAATGAGGCAACCCATGCTTGGGTATGACCATGGGTTGAAGTAGATAAGAAGGGACACTTTCCATTTATCTTTACACACCTTTCTCTGCAGCTTAAAGTTCTGGTGTGCATGATCAATTCACTGTGTATGTATGAAGCTTTTCATCATGTTATTTGGCTACTCTTAGGAGATAGTTACTAAGGGCACATTGAGTGTAGTTTTTAACAAACTCCATAGCTTTACATGATAGAGGATCTTAGCTCAGGAACATCTTAGAGGACAAAACCTTCAGGCACACTGAAACATACGCTGAGCTTCAAATGTCTTCAATTATCTTTTCCAGCCTAGCTTGCCTTCTTCCTGAGTTGTTTAATATAAGCTTTGTATCTTGCATATCTGAGGCAGCCTTCAGTTATTCCTGTCTCTACACACACTACTTTGCCAGCTTTCCTTCACATTCCATCTTTTCTGCTGCCATTAGGACTAATTCCAAACTCTAAAACTGCTTTACAAGGCATTTTATGATCTGGCTTCTGTCTACATCTCCAGCCTTATTTCTGCCTTCCCCCATCTCCAACTCCCTGTTCCCAGCCTCCATGAACAGTAGAACAGGCCACAGTCTCTCATCTCCAGGCCTTGGGTCTATAAAACTGTCCCTTCCAGCCTTTCCCTGGAGTCTCCCCATACCTTCTTGTTCATACTCATCCTTCAAGTCTCAAAATAAATGTCATTTTCTCAGAGACTTCCCCAAACTCCCAGCATTAGGAGTCCATGAAACAACATTACCATATATTAATCAACTAATTAAAAACTGTGGTATTAGCTTATATATTGTCCCCACCGCCATAGCAGGAACTGGGTCTTCTCTTGGTATAGCATACAATGTCTAGTGTATCAATACCAAACTAGAGAGTGCCAATACAGACAGTCTACAACCATTGTTTCAGAAAGATTATACCTTTAGCAGGCGACATCTAATTTATCTCCGTTTTCTTCTGGTGTTGAGGATTCCCAGGACCCTTCCCTTCCCTTAAAGGCCTTTAGCTTCACTTGGGAAGCTAGAAAATGGTTGCTTTTCTCATTTTCTCTGAACATAATATATTTTTTTCATCTTCCTATGCTTATTTTACTACTTAAAAACAGTGAGAACATCCCCTTGGTCTCAGTGCCAAGACAGTACAACATTTAAGATGCCAACCACAAAAGTCCCATTGTAATCTACACTAGAAGAACTAGGGCATGATCTCTCTTTCTCTTTTCCAAACTTGTTATCAGACTCAGCTCTGGTTTCGACTTACTTTCTTTTTTTTAAAGTTAAAACAAACGAACAACAACAACAACAACAACAAAAAAAAAAGGCAGAAGAAGAAGAAAGAAGAAAGAAGAAGAAATGCGGCTAAGATATCAGCCTGGTAGCAGCTCTTGTGAAAGAGCTCCCTTAGAGCTGAAAAGACATGACTGCCATGGGCTTCTTGGACCTCCACAGACCTAGACTTGGACCCAACACCAGGCATGAGAAGCAGAAAGCCTAGAGCAGGAGCCACTTTCCTCAGCTAATTGCTCATCACCACTAACCACAAACATCATCACTTCTGTTCCTTGAGGGAAAGGATGCCTTCATAAATCACATAACTCCACACTCTTGCTGAGTGAACTGCATTTTACACGCTGAAAGCCAGGAGAGTACCACGCGAATGCGGACTTCTTATTTTTGCTAGACTGGGCCCATCTCATATTTATAACTTTTCTTATTATAAGACTTTCCTCCATGAGCTCAATTCCATTGGGTTCTGCTCTCTTCAGAGCAGCTGTATTTCATAGACCAATTTTAGCTTTCTACACCATGCATTAGAGTTGGTTGAGGCAGACACCACCAGCAAATCTGCCAAACTAGCATTTGAAATTTTACCTCCTAAGAGCCTTCAGGACAATTCTTCTGCCACTCTGGTACCCTCTGTTAGAGCTTACAGTATGTACATATGTGAATGCCATTTCTAAATTTCCTGAAGCTCAATACATATTCTCTACTCCAGAAATCAGCTTTCATCTCCTTGCACCTAGTTCTTTACAAATACCATTTATTACACTCATGTGAATATCTTCAATATATTCATTTCAGTAAGAGTTTAGGGGGCCCCTACACTGCAGACTCTAAAAAAGTGCCAACAACTAATTGTGGATTTCAGGGACACATGCAGACATATGTATGAACAAGGCAGAAGATGTCGTCATGAGACACAGAAACAAGTATCTCCAGGCTTTCAAGTCTTCCTTCAAAGGTCAGGGTGTAAACAAAAACTGTGCAGAAGAAAATCCAGGTAGAACTGGACTAAAATACTGTTGATCATTTTCCCTTTTTTCAAAGGAGATAACATGTTCACCATGTTCAGTCATTGAAAGAAGTAAAACATTCTTATTTATAATCCTAACATCCATAAATAATAAAAAATTAATTGTATCTTTCTCTTTTCTGTGTTTGTATATAACTCACTCTTGAGATCATATTATATACATATATATAATATATGTATATACTATATATATATAATTTTGAAATGCTCACATGAGATTTAAAAGCAGATCAAGAATGCTTTCAAGTGCCACCAAGTTTTCCTCAACACACTTTCCACAGCAGCATGTTATTTCACTGTATCACTCTAGCACAATTTATTTGACCTTAGATTCAGCCATTGAACATCTACTGAAACTTTCTCAGTATTTTGTCACTACAAATTATTATAAGTAGAATAATGACACAAATCCATAATTAATT
The DNA here is from genome assembly GCA_004027875.1 of Aplodontia rufa. Classification (NCBI taxonomy): domain Eukaryota; kingdom Metazoa; phylum Chordata; class Mammalia; order Rodentia; family Aplodontiidae; genus Aplodontia; species Aplodontia rufa. Next base: position 25,942 of record PVKS010012051.1, on the reverse strand, counting down.
CCTTAGTATATAATTTCTTAGAACTGAGTTAAGCCTATTTCTAGGACTTCTAATATACTAGTGTCAAAACTTTGCTAGTTCATAGCACATCTGTGCAGCTTGACAGGCACACACACGGCAACTGCATGAGGGTATCTGTGAAGGCCCCCTTCACAGGATATAGAGCTGAGTGAAGGGCAGGCTAGCTGGATATGAGCTTCACCTGACTTGGCAACCTTAACAGAAAATAACCTGATCAACTACAAGTGCAAGTCCTGGGAAAGGATCAATCCATTCACATTGTGAATTCTGTATCCTGTTGGCAATTTATATCTTCTGTTTGTCTCCTGCCATATTTTTATGTGAAGGGACAAGTTATCTTTGTCTTGTTGACTCCAAAACCTCAGTATCAATTATGTTACAAGTATTTTCCCAAGTATATTATTTAGAAGTTGACTTTAAGTCATTTTTGAGATACTAAAGTTTTTCCCAATATAAATTAATTAATCAATTAATTAATTTTTAACTGAGAGAGAGAGAGGGAAAGAAAATTGATTTAAATTGATTTTTTTCATGTGGCTTTTATTGCTTAACACTTCTTTGTGTACACCATGTTGGGGTTTGAACCCACATTCTCACACATTCCAGGCATGCACCATAACCACTGAGCCACAGCTCTAGCCCACAAATTAATTTTTTAAACTTTAATGCATTTGAAGTTATCCTTCTCACCTTTCATGGTTTCTGCTTTAGTTTGAATACTTTGAAAGGACTTTATAAACCAAGATCAGAAAACTACTTGACTACATTTTCTTACATGTCTTTTGTGATTCCATTCATTATTTGATTTTATATTTAACCCTTGTTCTTTAAATTTTATTTTGGTCTCTGGCACATGGTAGAGGAGAAAATTTAATTTCTTCCCAATTGCTTGAAATTATTCGTTCATCTCATACTTAACACATTAGGTCCATTTCTGAAATGTCTTTTCCATTTTGAGTTTTTTTATCTTTTATTGTAATATTTGAATTTTAATGATTTTGCGTTATACTTAAAAATATGAATAAATGATTCTCTTATTTTTAATCCTAATCAAGTTTTGTCCAATATTCTTGCATACAACCATTTTGTCAATTTCTAAGATTGATTAAAATTTTAACTAGTATTTCCAGCAGAGAGCACATGCTGCTCTTTTTTTTAATTATAGTAAAATAGCCACATACCACAGATCTATCATCTTAATAAGTTTTTATGTATATAGTACAATATCGTTAACTATAAGAATGTTGCTGTGGGTGTGGTGACATGCACCGGTAATCCCAGAGACTCACGAGTCAGAGGCAGATAGATCTCAAGTTTGAGGTCAGCCTGAGCAACTTTGCCAGACCCTGTCTCAAACTAAAAAATAAATAAAAATACTATAAAACGAACTGGGGATAACATAGCTCAGTTGTGGAGTACTGGCTCAGCAAGCATGAGGTCCTGGCCTGGGTCCAATCCCCAGTGCATAAAGAAAGAAAAAGAAAGGAAGGAAGGAAGAAAGAAAGAATGAATGAATTAGAAAAAATATTGTTATACAGCAGATCTCCAGAACTTTTTCATCTTACATGACATACATATGTATATGTGTGTGTGTGTGTGTTAATAAAAAGAAAGGGACAGTGAGAAAGAGAATGAGAAAATCAATTGTATTTAGTTTTTCGTGTTGCTTTCATTGCTCCAAAACTTCGTTGTGTATGTGGTGCTGGGATTCAAACCTGCATCCTTGCGCATGCCAGGCAAGTGCTATGACCACTGAGTCACTGCTCCAGCTCTTAAACTTACATATTGATTGAACTTCAGCTCCCCTTTTTCAACTTCCCCCAGCCCCTGGCAAGCACCATTTTATTTTCTATTTCCATGAGTTTGAAGTACTTTACATACTTGCATAAATGGACCAGGTAATATTTGTGCATCTGTGATTGGATTACTTCACACTTAGCATTATGTTCTCAAGGTTGGTCCTGTTGTATCATATGACAGAATTTTTCCTTTTTCTAACCGCTGAACAAAGTTAATGTTACATTGTAAGCATTTGCCAGCTTTTCTCTATTCATTCATCGTTAATGGACATTCAGGTTGTTTCTACATCTTGGCTAATTGTTAATAATGCTGCAATGACCATGAGAGTGCAAATATATCTTCAAGACCCCAGTTTAAATTCTGTTGGATAAATACCCAGAAAAGGGATTGCTAGTTCATATGGTATTTATATTTTTAATTTTTGGAGGAATCTCTACTAATTTCCATAGTACCTGCACCAATCTACATTCCCACCAACAGTGCTCAAATGTTCCAATTTTTCCCCATCCTTCTCAACACTTGCTATAGAAATATTTTTTTTAACAGTGGCCATCCTAACAAGTGTAAGGTGATATCTCTCTGATTTCGATTTGCATTTCCCTGTTGATTAATGATGTTGAGCATCTTTCCATATACCTGTTGAACATTTGTATGCCCTTTTTTTTGGTTCTTCATATATTTCTCAATAAAAGTATGTAAATTTCTTCCCAAGGGTCTCATTTTTGGGGGTGCACCCATAATACATATAATAAGCATTCATTGGGAGATTTTTTTTTCCCAAAGAAGCTTTAAATTTGTTGTTTTAAGGAGTAGTAATAAAAAAGGGAAATTTTATAAAAAGGCTTGTGTTAGGAAAAGCATCAGAAGTGAAAACACATTAATAAGCAAGCCCAGGGTGTGTTTGGAAAACAGCAGGTCTTGGGTTGGATCACAGAATATGTAAAGAGTAATAAAAGCATGGTTGTAAAAGATCAGAATTAAATTGGGTAGAGTCTTAATTTCCTTCAAAATGGGGAGCCATTTCTGTTTTGAGCAAAAAAGTGGTATCAGAGCCATAGGTAAAAGGCTGTGGGATGGTCTAGATCTGTCCTACCTGAAGGTCAGCAAGCACTGAAGGTTAGGAAGCCCTGAAATTCTCCTGGTGAGCTACCTTAAAGCATTGGAGAGCTGGGGAAAGTAGGAAGGAAAGATACAGAAAGATGTTGGGAACGACTTAGTTGAAGGACAGAAAAGAACCAAAGAGCAGCTCATGGCTTAGGTCTGAACAACCCAAAACTATAATATCCTTGATAAAAATAGGGGAGAGGTTTGGAGAGAGTGAAATGATCAGTCCCATTATAGATACACTGAGCACTCATTGGGGAAGGGGGTGGTGGTACAGGAATCAGAGAGCTCATGAATGTTGGCCTGGGGATAAGGCTCAGCTGTAGAATGCCTGCCTAGGTGAAATGCATGCTGGGTGAAAATAGAAGGCCTTCTGAGAACAAGGCCCTGGGATCTGTTTTTCTTCCTCATGCCTAGGAAGACAGCTTGCATGGCTTTTAGGCACCAGTCCTGACAACATTTTCCTCTGAGGCTTTCTCAGTTCATACTGATTACTATTTCTTTTCAAAGATAGGACTCTCTATTCTTGGTTTAATGAAAAGGAATGCAACAGAAAATTGTGCTCAGGTAGATTCTCACAGGCAAGTTTATTTCCAATTGCAAACATGAGCCAAGAAGAGAGAATGAGTTTTTTGTTTTTGTTTTCAAATTGTCTTGAATTTGTTCACAGATGCATTGCTAGTAAAATATTGGGCTTTCTTTACTGAATCTTCGTTTCCTAAATTTTGTTCTATATCTCAGAATCCAGTTTCAAAGCTACAACCAGTTACCGAATGGAGTTCACTGAGAACCTTGCAATCTGGTCATAAGGCACTGAGTGAGTGGGGGGGTCTTTCTGAATTGCATTACACAGTGGATTGAGAATCAGTAGGTGTGTGTCTTGGGATAATGTTTTCCTTAGCTTCAGTGTTTTTATCTGTAAACCAAGGAGTCTAGTGAGCTCTCAGATTCTGTGTTGGCCTTGAAATTCATCTATCCATCATCCAATTCTGAACACAAACAATGTGCAAGAGTTGAAACACCACTAGTACAGTTTCCCACATAATGCCATTTCTTACCTGGTCATAGTAACGGAGGTAATACTTCACAACGTAGTCCACCAGATTAATTCCATTATCCTAGGTTTGAAAGAGAAACTCAGATGACAACCATTCACATGAGATCTGTGAGGTTATACAGTTTTGAGCTGAAATCTCAGTTCGTGATACCTCTAATTTGTGAGATCTGGTCCTAATTTGATATAGGCAAGATTTTCCTCCCTCCTCCTGGTCTCATCCACTTTTTTAATGCCAGCTATACAAAGAAATGACACTATACTGTCCTTTGTGGGGAAAAAAAAAAAACAAACAACTAAACAGACACTCCATAAGACCTGAGAGACAACAGCTAAAACAAACAGACAGCAAATCTGTGCCCAGTATTCTCTGGCATAAAGCCACGACAGGAGGGGGTGGGGTGTGCTAAAGGGAACTGGGGACTAGAACAGAAAACCATCCCTCCCTTCCCACCTTTCAAAAAATGTGTGTTCTTAATGGCGTGAAAAACAATCAGGGCCAGCTTAAAAGGAAAGCCAAGCCACTTTATGACCCTGGGAGGCCAGGGCAAGTGGCCCTCCCACAAGGCAGTCTTTGTGTCTAGTTCACAGGGGTCTAATTCTAATTTGCCTGTGTGTTTCCCCTCCTCCCACCCCCCTGCCCTCCCATGGGACGCCTAGATGTGGGCTAGTTGTTTCTAAAGAGGTTGCTCTGCAGGGGTGTGGAGCCAAATGATAATCAGGCACAGAGAGTTTGACAGTAGACCCTAGCCCAATTGTTGTGGGCAAAAGAATAATTTAAATGCTCAGCTCAACTGGTGATTCAAAAGTGCTCTGCCACTCAAGAATGAGTAAATTGCAAGTAGCCAACACTAAGTTCTAACAGACGCCAAGCCTTTGCACTGTGTGCTTCTTTCTCTCTCATTACATTAGGAGTTCAGCACCTTATCAAGCATGTTAGAGGGGAAAATGGGGATTGCACCACTGAAAATGAATCTAATAAGCAAAACCTAATTTTACTCCAAAGTCAAAAGAAAGCAAAGGGGAAAAAATGCTCTCAAATAAATGACTATTGTTGGGCGTAGGATAGAGATAAAGGGAACGATCTGGAATACTTTTTTAAAAAATTAAATTTAAGGTGTAGAAGGAAAATAATGGCAGATCATAGGAACTCATTATGAAAAATGAATAAATACCCGGCTTTTGACATCCTTGAGTTTGGGCAGAATTTCCAAGCTATATCCATCTGCTTGTCCACGAGTCCTATTTCCTCCATTCATGTAATTTCCAAACGCCAGAATGAGAGCTAAGATATCCTTCACACTCTTCATGTGCAGCAAGCCCTGTGATAACAATACCAATTATTGTGGTTTGAACCCCAAAAGTACCCACATCCATTCAGTGAATATTTATTAAGTACCCAATAGGCTGTATAGTGGCTTGTTACCTATAGGGTTAACAGAAAAAAAATTTTACGAAGCCACAATTATCTTTTAAAATAAAAGCATTAACAGCCATCATTTTCTACTCAACAAAATTATAAACAGTTTATAGTCTAGTATTGGGGATTCAATTTTTATATTCATATTTCCATTTGAGCCAGTTTTATTTTTAATACTTACCTTCAAGTATTTAATAATTGTAAAAGGGAGCTGGTATAATCAAGCTTAACCTAGGATGACTTCTGAGCAGAAAGAAGTTAAATATCTTTTCAGCATTTGGTTTGGGTGTATGTGCAAAGAAAGAAGGGAATGGAGGAGCTACCACTCTCCTTTCTCTCTCTTTCCTTCATTTGCTTCTTTCCTTATAGTATGGATCAAAAAATGAGTACTGTTAAATATAGAGGAGCAAAAATGGACATAATCCTCAAAGGTAAACTATAATAATACATTTTAAGGCCATAGATTAAGTTTTTAAAATCAATGTTTATTAAATGTTTGTTGTATGTCTATTAATTTTTGCAATTTCAAGGTGCTCAGAATTTTCTCCAGCTGTTTCATTGGTTTTACCTCTCATTTATTATTATTGTTGTTGTTGTTTTGTTTTGGGTGAACATTTTCAAATGGAAACTTTTTTTGTGTGTGTGGGGGTCTTAGGTGGCTTCATTTTCTTTTATTTTAGGGTGAAGAAAGAAGGCAAAATTTAGCTGTAGCAGATTTACGCTCCTGTCTTTCAGGTGTTATTAGTGAGTATATGTCACATTATGCTTTTTTTTATTGAAACCTGTTCTATCTTAGAGGGAAAAGCATCATGCCTCAGATGAACACTAGGTACTACTGCCTCTGTGGAGGGGAAAATCATGTCCTTAAGAACATGGGTCACCAAGGGCTAGAATTTAACTTTACAACATATATCAGTGTGGCAAAATCAACACAAATTGATTTGCCAATCACAGTCAGTTGTATCATTTGTCAGATTTCTAGAATTCTTTTATTTTGCTATTTAGACACATTTCAGATGATGGAGCACATGGGTCTATAGAACAATCTTTTGCAATCTGGAGAATAGAATAAATAAGAAACAAATCATGCTTTTTAGATGAGTTTTTAGTAGCCACTTTATACTGCAAGATATTTAGAATATTTTAGAAGAAATCCACAAGAGCATCATTTTCCCCAGCCGCCTCCTCTTCAGTACTCCTTTTCTCTCCCTCCTCCTTCCACTCATAGGAGGACATACACACTCATATCTGGGCAGGATACCCATCATATTTGCACACAATCTAAAGCCCAAAAGGGTTTTATCCTTGGTCTGTCCCACTCCCTATTTCCTCCTTCACTCCCTGTATGAGTAAGGCTTGCTTTCAAACTAGACAGCAAACTTACCTTAGAAGCTCGTGTGATAATCTCTACCTTTCGGTGCAAGGAGGTGATGCCCTCAGAAAAGACAGATCTGAAGATTATGCACTGGGCACGTTCAGCAAAATTAGGGATCTGCGCTAACTCATGTAAAAATCTGTAACAATTAAAAAAAATGAATCATTTTGCTTTATATGTGATCACAAGGAAAAAAAAAAAAACAAGAGCTGATCAACGTCCACCATGAGAGCTTTCCTTATTTGACAGTTTCAATTTAACAATTTTAAAAGGTGTCGGATAGGTCAACTCAAGAAATCCTAAGAATATGTGTCCTATTATTGACAACAGGAACATGGTCAAATATCAGGTGTATAAATTACTTTAGCACAAAGTTATGCAAGTTGTCTATATCCTGCTCTCTGAAACAGATTAACCCAAATGGAAAGCCTTACTCTTCAGTTTATATATAAAAAAAATTATACAATAAACTGGTTTGTAATACAGGGCTGCATTCTCTAAAAAGGTCTGTTTACACTGATGAAGCAAAGATCTATGGTCAAATGGTTTAAAAATTGCTTGTATTGAAGCAACATTGCTACTATTTTTGCTCAGTTACATAATAGTCTATAATGATCAAATTCTCTATTTTTTTTATTTTTCATATCAACTTACCTACATAGACACAGTTCATAGCTCAGAATTTGGAACAGAGCAGATACTCATTAAATAGACAATTTTAAGTTTCTTAAAAATATGCAACAAGACAGATCTTAAAAGCTAAAGGTGAGTACTGACCTACACACAGTAGCTTACTGTCTGAGCAGCTGGGCACTGATGTCCTTTGCAAAATTAAGTTGGAAGAGCTACACATTCCCCAGGCCAACCACCAGAGAAAAGGGTATAAACTAAAAAGGGTGGAAACAGCTGGACATGAATTCAGAAAGGGAGAGAATCTATTTACTGCCGTTAATTTCATTTTGGAATTGAAATGATGACTGATATTTCTAAAAGCTTTGGTAAACTCATAACATCATTACCTTGAAATTTTGCAGTCTCTCACCAAGAATGGTTTCACAGAAGAGCAAAGTTGGAGCCTCTCTCTTTCTATACCCAAAAAACAATTTTCTTGGCTTATACTCTGCCTTCTGTACCTTTTCAGAAATTTGGATTTTAATCAATTTCTAATTATCAGATCAGAATCTCTCCTTCCTTCTCCCTCTTTCTTAAATGGCATTGAGATAAAACAAGACTCATAAAAGAAAACATACCTTTAAGTTCTATAACTGAGTATTATGAAAATCATGTGATGGTGCATGAAAGTAAAAACCCTTAAGAATTCTGGGTTGTGACCAGATGAAAAATTATACTATGCGTAAATGGTTTCTTCATAAATACAACGCAGCATTAAGCAAATGATTCATTTATCATGACTGCCATGAGGTCTATCACTAGTTGTCACAAATGTATGAGAAGTTCAAAATTGACAGCATTTGGTCCTGTGATGTGCATTGGGAAAATTTATCCAGATGCTGAAGGCTCTCTGAAGAAACTCTCCTTCATTTGTAAACCTCCATCCCCTCCCAAATGTGACCAGGAGACATAATGCCCCAAGCAGGACACAGAAGATCCTCAAAACAGGTTCAGCAGTTACAGAGATCACGTGAGAGAACATTCTGATCAACACCTCAGCTAACCCACAAGGACAGGGACCAAAAGCAGGCAATGACTTATTAACAGGCTGGAAGAGGAGCTTCAGGAAAAATGCAAGATACCACCACTGGCTCATTAATTTATAGTACTTAATAGAGAGAAGAACAGAATTTAGAGGCTCTCCAGGACTAAAACCTGACTGGGACTAGTGCTTGAACTGGGAAGACTCTCAAACGAGCCTCAAGTCCCCATGTCTTCTACATGGTGAAGAAGCCCAGGCTGCACACAGAGTTGGAGGCGGGTGGGAATTTTGAGGAATTTTGAGGAATTTTACATTATTTTTGGCTACAACCTTATCATTGAAAATGAGCACGAGCACATCAGCCAGGAGAATGTCAGCCAGTCCCTTCAAGCATGTGTGATAGAATTTACAATGTGTCAGGCACCATGCTAAGACCTGGGAACAGAATTTAACTTATACACATTTCCTTCTTGACACCCTGAGAAGTAAATCAGTGATTACTGAGGAGTGTGTCAAGTGCTCTGGGTGGTGGGAAGTCACTGCAGGGCACTGATGTCAGTCACAGCCCCGGAGGGTGTTGATGGCTGGGTTTTCGGGAAACAGCCCTGTGATGCTTGTGTGTGCTTCACGGAGGGCCAAGACAGGTTGAGCACTCTCTATGGAGGAGATAAGCTTAAGTAAGATGCTAACATAGGGTTTTATATTCTAAAATAAGGAGTTAATTTTTTATGAATAAATAAAGGGCATTAAACAGAGAAGTGATACTTTTACATCTTGTTTTAGACAAACACCATGGCAAGGTCCCAGTTGGGTTGAGATGACAGCACATTTGAGGCTAGGACACCAATGGGACCACTGCTATAATCTTCCAAGATGGGAGGTAAGATGGCCTGAGGTGAATGGAGAGGGGCCAGCGATGAGATAGTTACTAAGGCAGCAAGACCTGAAGTAACTAACTATTCCAGAGGGGTGTTGACAAGTGTCCAGAATGACTTGTGAGCTTGGTAGAATGGGAAGATACAGAATACTGGAAAAATAAATTTAGGAAAAAAATATGACTTTATGTCATTTTCTGTTCAAAAACAGCCACGTAAAGACTCCTTTCCCCTTTATCTGGCAAAATACCAGCAGAATAGGCTATGGAAAGCAATTATCTGATCAATAACTTATCTCCCCAGCTGTGTTTTATAGTGTATCCTCAGTCACAGGAATAATAAGCCTTTTACATATCCCCAGGCATAGGATCCAGAACACTGGGCCTTGGTACTTACAAATGTCCACAGACTGGATTAATTTTGGATCTAGTCTAAAGTTGTATTCTAGGTTCCATAATACAGAAGCCTGAAGAAGCCACAAAACAGGCTTAGTGTCCCAGCCTATAAAAGGAAGAGCAGCTCTGTACCTCCTGCTGTGTGGACTACACGTCTACCACAGAAACTCAGCCGACATGTGAAATGATACTATAGGGCCTTTATTTTAAAGAGACGAACATGATTTATCATCGTTCCCTACATCCCTGAACGGGATCATTTGAGCTGCATGTGCACATGGGGGTTGTGCACAGCGTGACTCGTGCTGTAACTTGCGTTCTTCTAGGGAGGATGCTAACAGAGCCTAATTTGTGAAAGTCCAAGATAGCTTTGGACCCTAGCAGTCCAACTGATGTAAGTGGCGTCCTCACTCAAGGCCACTGTAGGTGCCTCTTGTTTCGTCAATCCCAGTGGAGACTCACTTCATTGCTACCATTTCAGGGGAGGATACAAAGGGCCATCCCTAGAGGGAGTGGCTCTCAGACAGCCAGGTGCCAAGCAGACAACACCTCTGTGGGATTTGGCTTTCCAAATGGCACTGGGGTGTAAGAGAGTTGATGAGGTGAGTGATGACACCAGCCCCGCTATGCTATGATTTATAGGACTGGGCACCACAGTGTTCTTAGGAAACTGTAATGCTAACTATAAATGATTCATATTTTTCCAGTATGTAAAACATGCTTATAGTCCACTCTCTTGAAGTTAATGGCAAAGAAGTTGCCAGAGACTCAGAGTCTGGCATAAATGAAACAAATGCTGACTGTGCAGGAGGTCCAGAGCAAAGTTAAACTCACTCAGGTCCCAGGGCCCCCCTCTCTCCACGCCTCACCTTCCAACACCCGAGACCATGCACATCTCTTCACCAGCACAACCTGATGGCCCTCTCTGCTGTCTGTAATAGCTGTGAGTGTCCAAAAAGTCATTGCAATGCCCCGTTATAAACATTAAAATTGCTTTTCTAGCTGGGCACAGTGGTGCATGCCTGTAATTCCAGTGACTTGGGATGCTGACACAGGAGGATGTTAAGTTTGAGGCCAACCTCGGCAGCTTAGCAAGACCCTGTCTCAAAATAAAAGTGAAATTTAAAAAAAGGGCTGGGGGTATGACTTAGTGGTAGAGGGCCCTTGGGTTCAACCCCCATTGCCATAGAAAATAAATTGCTCTTCTACCCAGATCATCAGTAGAAAAAACAGGAATAATATGTTGTCTGCTAATTACCTGCCACCATTATTCTACATCCTGGCAATTAGTCTGGAGAAATAAAACTAGAAGGCAGACACACAAAAGGAACGGGGAAAAGCTCCTGTGGCAGAAGCGCAAAGCCTCTGCTCCACTGCTTATTTCACCCATCAGCCACCCCCATAGCTTGAGCAGGATTTGATGAGCGGAAAGGGGTCAGCAAATTACAATCCATGGGCCAAATCCAACCTGCCATGTGTTTTGTTATGAACTGTGAATTAAGAGGTTTTAAATAGTTGAAAAAAGAATCAATATAATCATAATATTTTATGGCATATAAAAATGAAATGAAATTCAAATTTCAGCATTACTAAGCAAAATTTTACAGGGGCAAAGCCACGTCTATCTACACATGTATTATCTATGATTGCTTTTGTGCTACAGTGGCTGACTTGAGTTGTTGTGCCAGATTCTTTGATCCACAAAGCCTAAAATACTTACTCTCTGGTCCTTCATATAGGAAAGGTTGCTAACTCCACGCTTAGAGTTGAGTTTCTCTATACAGCCTGGCATAACCAGCCTACTCAAATGCTTGATAAGCCCTACTGTTCCCAAATACTTGTCAGGGTCTCCATATCTCATTATTCAGTCACTTCACTTTCAGTCATTAGCACCTGAACAGGAATTCATTTATGACATGAGGAAACATGGGAAGGAGCCGAGAGATCAGTCTGGGTGGGAGCTGGTGAGGAGGTGGTTCTCATCAGTGGAGCAGAAGGGCAGTGGAATCCCATTTGAACCAATCTGCAAAATTCTTGGGCTTTGTGAACTAGCTTTAGGGAAGGGAGTACTGTCAAAAACTCCATGGGAGAGGAACTCATCCAAGGTCCCCAAACCATCAAGATGATTGTTAGTAACTGAATAGACCTAGGTATCTCTCCTCCTGACACCCCCACTTCTTAGAGATGTTTTTCTGGGTCTGAATGTCCAGGCATTATCTTGGAATGGGACATCCTAGAGAACCCAAGGACTTCAAGGCATAGACACTTCAGTATAAGCCCTGGTACCTTGGATGTCTGTGGTTCTGTGCTAACTCTGATCATTCCCTTCTTGTTCGCTTTCTATACTTGCCTTACCTCTCAGTTTAGAGGGCTGGCCTGAATTGAACATGCAGCATTAGAGGTAGCAACAGGTACCACGATCCCATCCACTCAAAACCAGGTCTAAGGCCCTGAAAAGGTGTTTGAACCCTGACGGCTTGCAGACCCCCAAGAGCCCAGCCAAGAACAAGAGCCACTCAGCTATGCACCTGAGTTCTGGGTTTCAAAGCATGTGGAGTAACATCCCCAAATCTAGAGCAGGCTACTCTAGATAGTAGCCCATGCAGAGTGGGGATGAAAAGTCACATTCAACTTAAGCAAAATAGGTGGAGATGCTTGGAGGAAAGCTGGCACATTTAAGTTACATTTACCGAAAATGACATTTAAGAAATTAATTTAAATTTCTGTGACTCTGATATCTTTTTCAGCGTATCAGCAAAACTTTAAATGAAGTATTACCTTTTTTGTTCCTCAGCTACCCTTTTGGTTAAAATGTTTAGTCTAGAAGGAATTAAAAAGTTGCTAGAGCAAGAAAGGGGAATCATGAAGGGTGCAGAAGGGGGTAAAAAATACTGGATCCAGCAGCACAAATCTCAGTGCTGCTTTTCCCGGCAGGCAGGTCACCCTGTTGTATGCAATAGGTCATGGGAATGACTGTTGTAATTCAGATCACTGCACAACTTAGACTTCAATATTCAGAATGGGGAGGCAGGGAGTTAGAGTCTGCAGTTTTTCTTTTAGACTGACAGAAAGCTGTTCTAGTGTCCTTACTGTTCAGGTTTATCCAGCAGCTTCAATTCTTCTTCTTTGGATGTCTGGTAGTACTTTCTTATTTTCACCAATTCATCCTCTTGGGCTCTCTGTATTGAAACAAAAATAAAACAAAATGAAATAAATGTATAGTGAGAAATCCTCTGAGGCAGTGGGTCTCAAAGCGTGGTCTCTAGAGCAGCAGCATTAGCACTGGCATCAGCTGCTATATCCAGTATGCTCCACACTCCTTCTACAGGATTCCCTTTTCTTGGTCTAGCAACTAGTTTATTCTTTCTAGATGAAACATTTTAACCAAAGGGGTAACTGAGGAAGGAAGAAAGTATCAATCCTTTAAGGTTTTGCTGATATTGATGTTGCTGTTGTCCATTGTTAGAAATGCAAATTGCCAACCCCACCCAAACATAAGAAACTCCGGGGGTTGGCCCAGCAAATCACCTCCAGGTGATTCGGAGGGTCACTGGCTAATGCAAAGCATCATAAGGGTGTACTGAGCCAGACACAGAAGTCAGGACAATTGATTGCTACCTTCAAGCTCCCTGTAGGCAGATTTAGGGCAAGTTGTCCATAGCATTTCCTTCCATCCTTTCCAAATAGTTCTAACTTCCACAGGCTTCCCACTCTACTATTTGTAGTCACCATCTTCCTTTTTTCCTGAATTTCATCAGTACTCTGTCTCTACAACTTCTTTTGACATTTAATCACACACTTTCTCAATTTATCCAACTAATTTAGTCGTGTACACCTTGTCGCTGTTGTATGCTAACAAGTACCATTCATGTGCACAGTCCTGAGCCCAGCATAACCACAAAAAGCATTTGGAAATAACCTTGTGTTTGACAAGTACTGAGGCCTGTACTAAGCTATCAGTAAAGGGCTTTTGATTCTGAATCCTCTTCCTCCCACTACACCACACTGTCCTCCAGGTACTTAACAATGGCCTGATATTTATGTGCCTTTGTGTTTATTAGTGAAAGTTTTATTGATGGAAAGATGAGAAGTTCCCACCCGGTTGTGCTAAAAAGCTGCTAACATAACACGAAGGATGTGAAATGCGCAGGGAATTGGCAATCCCACCAGGCCTACAATATTAGACTATGGAAATTTTGTATAAGAGCCTTAAGGTCCCAAAGGACATAAATATTAAAATGAATCATCTTTTGAGCTGAGTGTCCAAGGCATACCACACGGTCTCAGGCAGCTCCTGGGAAATACCATGTCTTCAGAGAATCTCATTCAATACAAAATCATGGGGAATTCTGATTCCAGTGTCATCTTCTCAAGATAGCCTGGAGATTCTGCTGGTTATTTCCACATATAACCCATATCAAAAGACTTTATATGTGTATAGTGCTATTTTATTTTCAAAATACATTTCTACTGCTATCTACATTAAATTCAGATTTGCTACAAAAAAAATTTCAGGTAGAGTCCTAATACAGCCTGAAAGTTACTCAACAGGCAACGATAGAGCTGGACCTTAAATCTAGAGTGACTCTGAATCTAAAACCACCCTCCTCAGCATCCTGTACCGATCCCCACCTTCGATACCATTAGCTCTGGTGAACTATTAGCAATGATCCAAGCAGGTATTAGAGGTCCCGTTCCTCTGAGGAAGACACTGGTGTATGCCAACACCAAGCAACCATCAAGCAATGAAGCACATATGTAGCCTCCACCTGGAACCTCTTTGCCTTGCAAAGTGCAGTGAGATCTACCAATCCAGATTCCACAGTGGGAGTTAGGAACCTGTGCTCTCCTCAGCCTCCTCCCACTCAAGCTTCCATCTTTGTGCCATTATTAAACTCTTCCATGCTAGGTCAAAATCCTTACTACCGAAGAGCATGAATGACTTCAATGATTTTCAGGGTAGAAAGAAAATATGGAAATTCCAGCTTTGTCTTTGACACTCACATTTTCATACAATGCTGCTAGGGTCTCCAGATCAACCACAGAGTCATCCACGTTAAAAATGGCTGTCAAAAAGAGAAAAAGAAAAAACGGGTAAGGGATTTGATTTGATCTCAGCACCAACATTCATTCCATGCCTAGCTTCTAAGCAACATAATACTACTCTTCCTTACACAGGCTGCACCTTTCAATTTGTTTCTGCTCCCCTTGCTTTAGCACCAGGGGGCTCAAATGAAAGAAACCAAAAATGCTTCCTATCCCTGGGCTGAGCCTTGGCCCTGCCTTGTTTGATTCCTCAGGGTCTGCATCCTTTCTGCAGTTTAATTTAGGCTCCACAGGAGAAGTGTTTGTGCTTTAAAACTAAATCAGTTTGTAGGTCTGAAGCACAATTTTAAATCTTTCTTCCCGGCTGGTAATTGAAGAGATTTAGCACCTAATGCACCAGAACTGACTCTTGCCCATTACCAGAAAGGGAGAGAGAAAAAAAGACAATGTTGGCAAATTAAATGAATTCAGGCATGTGATTTCAGGCACCTTTCCATGGCCACCGCAAACATCTTGATTGGATTAAAAAGACAAGAAAGCAATCATTGCATCAACGGCAAATTAAGATTATACAAACCTCCCATGAGCCAGTTTTAAGACAAGGTCTTATTCCCATGGTTTCATTAGGATTCTACTTGTTCTGTATCTTAAATGAGTCATTTAGTAGTTAACTAATATGCTTATGATTTCTTATGGAAAGGTTCCTTCCTGCATATGCTGGGATACAGACATGGAGATTTTAAAGCCTTAATGGATTTGGCTACCAAAGTGTTTGAAATTGGCAGGCCCACATCTTTAAATAATTATTCAAAACTAATAAGGTTTGTTCCCTCAACCCTACCTCCTTTCCCTGACTTTACATTGTGAAATTAACCAGCAGGCTAGTAAATTTTCTCAGTGGCAGGCTAATTAATTTTATTAAACCAACCAGTGATATTTAGAAAGCCTCAAAATTTTGCTCGTCAACCATTATTCTCTTCATTTCTATTACACCATATTTTGGAGAAGGTAGGGATCAAGATAAAAGGGCAGGTTGCTTCTGAATTGTTTTACGATCATATGAACCCCTTCACACAATTTTTAAAAACTTAATTGAGCTAAGATCATGTGACTTCACAGAATACTGAAAAATGTCCTTAAAATTCCTTCTCAGGCCATTTTCTCTAACTTTGGAATTAAACAGCAAGCTACTCCTAGATATGTGGATGGTGAGAAGAAAAGAGATTAACGCTTGTGACAAAGTAAGTATCTCAGATTCCACCAAGACAGAAAAATTACACTTCCAAAAGGCCAATCTGAAACCACAAAAGAAAAATGTAGTTTGAGGAAGGAATGAAAGAGTTTACCCTCTCAGGACTGGGGTTTTGTGTGCGGAGATCAACTAATTTACTAACAGATAGCCCATGCATATTTAAATGTCTGAGGTTTTAAAAACTAAACAAAACAAGAAAGGAATCATGTTTATTTTATATCAGTTCCAAAATTTTCCTACAAAAATCAGTCAACATGAATACATAAGAAATAAGTAAAACTCGAAAAGTAACTTGTTAGAAAAGTTTGCTTCTAGTAATTTACATTATAAATCCAGCTTCCCAGAATTCTTGGATGTTTCAGATAGGCGTTGCTACAAAACCATCTTGGTGCTTTAAGACCCCAGTCAAAACCCAGCTTTAGGAAACATTATTAATAGGACTGGTATAGGCACAAATAGCTCTAACTTACAAAAACAAATGTAACAGATGTCTTAAAGAAAATATAAGTTTCTTGTGGATATGAGAAAGTTAACCTAATTTTTATCTCTAATCCATCTTTCCCATTAATCCATCCTTCGCTATACCATCAAAGTTAATTTTTTCAAACATGAGATTCAAAATTTTACTTTAATATTTAAAATTCCTTAGATGTCTCTCTTTTAAATACTTGGTAAAGTTCAAACTCCTTGGCCTGGCCCCAAACTACGTTTCCAATCTCATCTCCCACCACTTCCTCCAGGCGCCTCTGGCTCCAGCCACATTGGGCAACTCCCCATTCCTGACCATGCCATTGCCCTGCCTTCCTCTCTTTCCACACCTCATCTTCCAGGGCCCAGAGGTCAAAAGGTTTGTTGCCCTGGAAGGACAACCCTTGACCTTCAGACATTTAAGTCCACCGTCTTTTCCTCTGCCATGGCAGCTCGCCCGTATTTTACACAGGGTGAAGACAGTGTATTTTTAGAATCAGTACCATGGTTACAGACTCCCTCCTCCACTCGATTGCAGGAGTCTATAGTTAGGGGTTGTTCCTTATGCACCTCATTGACTCCAGATCCCAGGTAGTACCTAGGTGACTCCAACTCCCAGCATAGTGCAATAGATATAAAATAAATATAAAATAAATGTGTGGGTTGATGTGTACCCCAAGACTCCCAAAAGGTGGGTCCTTCAGGTGGATGTGAGGAAAAGTTCCCTGACAAAGAGGACATGGGTCTTGCAAAAGAGAACACAGAGATTTTGCAGGTGGATAGGATATTGACAGATTAAAAGATTATGGGGAGAGTCTATATTTGATTTAGGATTAAGGATTTGTCCCTTTTCAGAAATTAAGATTTAGTCAATAGAGTTGCAAAACAATGTTTTCCACTCCCATATTCAGGGTGGATACACGGCTTGCCTCAATATACCATGACACAAATATTTTCTCTTTTTAAAAAATGAATCAAGAAAAATATCTTTCCCGTCATTCTATCCTTCAAAATTGTTGTAGATAGTAGTATCACCTCAGGGAAAAATAGGTTAAGCAAGAGTAAAGTAGGACTGGTATATTCCTTCAGGCAGACACTGGAAACACCTCTTTGTTAATCATCATTAATCCGGTCACACTCACTCCAAGCAGAGGCAATTTGTAAATTTACAGTAAATGCCAGTCAACATCAACTAGAAGGCTTTGATGCATTCCATGTGAAAAAAGAAGGTACAAACTGGGTGATAGAACCTTCTGGAAATGGCAGGCACAAGAAATTGTAGAATTTTGGAGGCCATGATCAAGCGCCTGTAACATACTTGATGTACTTCAGAGAGTTATGGGGCTGTTATGAGTGGGGGAGTACGTTGAACAGCGTTCTGTTATTCAGGGGAAGTCAGATGTGGGAAGACCAGCTGAGAACCTATCGCCATGGGATAGGCCTGGCAAAATCCTGACTAGTGAAGACAGAAGGCCAGGGCAGAGGAGAGACACCATGGAACACTCTACAGTGGCATCACTAAAGGGTTCTGGGAGACTTTAGCCTGTTTCAGGGGAGAGCTCTGGGCCACGCCCACAGAAGCAGGTAGAAGAGGAGAAGAGCAGATGTGAGTATTATTCTTCGTCCCAGAATCTGGGGAGGATGCAGTAGAGAAAAGGGGATTGATAAAGGAAAATGCAGATAAAGGGATTAATTTAGGACCAATGCCAAGTTTCCATTGAGGGCTCATTTTCTCTTCCATGTACAGATCTTAAAAATAAAATTTAAAAAGTATACAAAATTCAAAGGTGGAAGAAGCATTATCAAGTGATTCAACAATTGTTGAGTCCAGGATCTTAAGGAAATGGAATTGTTGCTATTGTTTCTACCTTATGGAGTACCCATGGAAGGTTAGGGCATTGCCGCAGGTCTAAGTCCTAGGACTCCTGGGGGAGTTGTACATAATTGTATGTCCTATTCATCAAACGTAGCTTAGATTCCTGGGGGGCCAGAAACCAGACTTGAAAATTCTATCCTAAAATACTAGAAGAAGATATTTGAGAAACAATAAATGCTTTTTGACTAAGTCATTCTTGAAAGACCTTACCATTAACTATATAAGCTATTACATAAGCCAATTAACTGATCATCACAATGCAGGAAGAAATCAATCTCCAATTAAAATATTTTAGAGTCACATAGGATCAGATGGCTCTTTCCATTTTATATTATAAAAATACACATTTTTGTCCATCTCATACACACACACATACAATGCACACTTTCATCCTATAATCTGGATCAAGAAATACTAGCCCACACATTTCTACAGCAAGCCCTAAAGCCCTGATACAGTAATTCTAAGTAGTCCTAGCTCCTGTTCCACAGTATAGGCTCATTATTCCAACACTTCTGCAGATGGTGTCAGAAAGGTGAAGTGTCAAATCCACAAAAGGGAGACCCCAACAACTCACTGCCACTGCAGTATCAATCATTACTGGTGGGTTTTACTTTTATCTCCCTCCCTCCTTAGTTGTCCCCGCTCACACTGTCAGTTCAGTTAGAATATTTCACCTACACCTCACAATATGTCGAAAGGAAGTAGACACACGCTGTGAAAAGCTGGTAATTTTATTGGGTTCCTTTACCTTTAAAAATCTGTTACTTGGTCAAGTCTGGTTTCTGGGCTTCTTTTTTGCAGGGAAATTGAGGCAAACATTTTTATGTGGTCCTCTGGTGCCTGCTCTGTACTACAAGAATTATATACACAAGGATCATTAGAGTAGTGTTTTGCCCATTAAGATATAATAACCGTCAGCAGGGACAAAAAGCAGATCAGTATCACAAATTCAAACTAGCAGGCACACATAAAAATTAGGTGTCTGCTTTAGGCACATGCGCAGGGTCAGGGTCTCACACAATAGGTAAATTCCCTCTCCAGCTCAGACCCAGCTTTTCACAAGGGCAAGTGGGAAGAATATTGATGAATTCTCTCAGCCCTTCAGCTATTTTTTAACCCTGAACACTTTGCTATCTCCAAATGGGTCATGCCCAGATAAACAAAGAATGTGCTTGTGTTTGAAGGATTTCTATATTTTTTTTTAAGAAGTGAGAGAGGGAGAAAGAAGCAGAGAATCAATTTTATTTATTTTTTTTAATCTGCCCTTTGTTTCTCTGACACTTAGTTGTGTTTGTGTGCTGGGGTTCCAATCCAGGTCCTCGGGTCCTCATGCATGCCAGGCAAGCGCTCCAACGTTTGAGCCACAGCTCTAGCCCATCTGAAGGACTTCTAATTAGCAAAAACAAACTAACACCAACAACAAAAGCAAAACAGGCAAGCCACTTAGGGAACTGCTTGCTTTGAGGGAAGGAGCACCTTTAGATGGCAGAGGGAGACCAGGGCAGACAAGGTGCAAACCTTCGTCCGTCAGGTTAGCCAAGTGAAATCTCACGCAGCAAGTGGAAGATGTTACAAGATTGGATTGGCTCACCAGGTTTTGGTTCATATTGGGTCTAAGAATAATTTTGATGTAGCCCACTTGTTCTTTGTGTTTCCCACAGTAGTTGACAAGTTTGTCTCACACAAAGTGGGAATGTAATAATTGTTTGCAATGGATTCGATCACTTTCCAGCCCAGCAAAGCAAAGACTGCTAGGATTATTTGACGCTGCTGATGAAGATTATTTTGTTGACAATGTTACCTTCCATTTGGCCAAATAAAACACAGATGTTTTTTCCAAATTACTGACTTTTTTTAGGCCTCAATAAAAACTCAATTGGTAAGTAAAAGCAAACAGAATGAGGTAAGAAACACAGGACATAATTTTTAAAAAATCTCATACAACTTATCCCACACAGCTCCAACAAACCTACAAACCTAATCTCTACCAAAGAAAAGAAGAAAAATATGGGGTTGAAGGAAGGAGGCAGTGGTAAAATACGAAAGTTGAAGAGAAGAGGGATCCAGAATATCTTCCCACAGTCTCAACAACCAACCATACGCCCATCTCTCAGAGGGAAGACCAAGTCCAAGATAAAAAAGCACAAAAAGTGAAAAGAAGGGAGTAGGCACAGAGAAATGTACAGAGGACAGGACCTCTGAAATGCTCTGTGACCGAAGCTCTCCATGACGGTCCCAACTCCTCAGAACCTCTCCTCAATATGCTTTGATTCTGTCCAACTGGCCACAACGTGCCACCTGGGATAGGCACCAGGCTCACCTATGCAGACAAAGATGTTCAGGAACCCCTTTTGGGTGTAAGTATCCAAATGAAATGCTTGAGGCACCAACTAGGAAGCTGCTTAAAGGAACTTCTATCTGCCACATTAGAGAGTAGGGCCAGTGGGCAGACTTTACTGGGTGTT
Organism: Aplodontia rufa; assembly: GCA_004027875.1. Classification (NCBI taxonomy): domain Eukaryota; kingdom Metazoa; phylum Chordata; class Mammalia; order Rodentia; family Aplodontiidae; genus Aplodontia; species Aplodontia rufa. The sequence continues at coordinate 5,134 of PVKS010012051.1, read as the reverse complement.
AATAATTAGTAGCTACTAGTTATCACAAGTGTGCTAAAACTCGGAAGCAAAAGCATATAGAGAAAAATGAAAGAACTCAAACAAAAGTGGCTTCCATAAACAATCTCTTACGAACTATCAGGGAAACATAGTTAATCTTAGTTACACTGCTAAATTACTAAGTACAGGCATCAAATGGAATGAGAGGTGAACGTAAAAGACAGTAAAAATGGAACTGGCTCGGAGGTGGAAAAAACGACACCTATCCCCCAAAGCTCCTACCAACAAGGGGCACTTAGCTAATCTATTCCAAACTCTCAAAATCACTCTATTTTACAGAGGAAAAATCCTAATCCTTGCCTAAGCTTAGGCATGTACTATGCCTGAAGGTGGCCAAGGTGCCACTTTATAAGTACAATTAAAATTGATCATAATTAAAACCTCAAAGAAATGCACAGAGCACAGAATTCACAAAATGTGTCCTCCTGTATCCCCTCTGTTCTCTGGAGGGCCATGGAATGAGAAACAGTTTGGGTTAAGAGGCTTCTTTTCTTCCATTAGTTCTGGTTCTTTTAAGCTGAAATTACATTCCAGGCAGATTGGATGGTCTAAGCCAGAGGCCAGAAGATAAAGTACAAAGAAATACCACCCTCCGCTTTCTGCCCTCAGCTCGGCCAGTGAAGGAATGTACCATGGTTTGGAAGGAGGTCGGTGGAGTCCTGCTGTTCAGTGCAGAGATTCAGTTTGAGGAAGAAAGGATGGGGAAGGAAAGAGATAGAGCTACTATTTATGTTTATTTTATCAAAAAATTTAAAAAGAACTTTTTTGAATGAGTTGATTGACACTGGCCCCTTCATTGAGTTGGAATGTCTGCAGGTCATGTTGATGTCATTTAGAGGTTAACCTCCTTCATGTATGACATCCTCTCTTCCATTGTTTCAACATACTCTGAGTTGAGGGGCCAATTAAAATTTGTTTGTTTGTTTGTTTGTTTGTTTTGATCTAAACTGCTTTTAGCCAAAGTTCACAAAGCAAGTTGGTTTCAAGATTACTGCAAAGAAACTGCAGACGGAAGACAATCCATCAACACTAAGAAAATGGTAGAGTAGATGGCTGTGAGTCCAAGTTCTCCATCAGACACAGAACAAGGTAAAACTGAGGATGGTCAATGCAGAGCTGCCGAGAAGCCAAGCCCCGTAAACACAAAAGAATTTATCAAGAAGGCTATTTGAAATGTGGATTTAGATTCACTATTTGTCAATAATGAGCTTCATCTGAATTGTATTAGGCTGATGAGAACCTGAAACCATCAAAATTAGCAAGGCATTTAAAAACACTATTAATCTCATTTTAGTTCAGATGTCCTGGTTTTAAAACGTCCGTGTAGATTTTGTCGTGAATTTACGTAACAAACATGTTTTAGAAAACATACCTTGAAAGCGTGCTCTAAAGCTTACTGGTAGGGTGCACTATGATACTTTTGCAGACTAAATGCCTTATGAGAAGGGACCCTTCTAGGAGACAGTGAGATTTTCCTCAGGAAAGTCCTAAATGACTGGTGGCAAATTTCAATTATGTTTTATAGTGTTCCCAAAAACCTGGACATAGATTTCTGGATATTATTACGGACTAAGTGAACAAGGTTTAGTAGGCCTTCTCAGATCTGATTTTTGGACTCTGAACACATAATTGCTATCCCTCGATAGAAAGACAGGCTACAAAGCAGCCGAATGCTCAGGCTGAGACTCTGGACTAGTCGGAGCTAAAATGAAAAATGTTTTATTTTGATGTTAGATTAAATATTATAAATATGAATTCTGAGTGTACGGGAAATTCCAAATGAATGCCAGGAGGTTTCTGGCACCTAGTCTGTTGCAATGCATATGGAGGTTTATATCAAGAAGAGTCAACAGCAATTTTCCATATCCCCTGGGACAGAAATAAGAGGAAATCACTAATGTGGAATGAAAACACTCATTTGCAATCATGTAGGCAGTCATTGTGTCCATGGGTGCCAAATGCTTTTAAATATAAGTCATCCCATCCAGCAGATGGGAAACCAGCAGTCGGTCAGTCACTTGCTCGGAGTCAGCCCAGGCTCTGTGGGTAGGGTCAGCCTCCTGGAACCTCCCCCCCATGCCCCCACCCCCGCAACCAAGGCTTTCCTTTAGTGGCTCAGTGGTCTAGACTTCAGGCAGTATACACATTTGGCTTTGTCCTAAAAGATGCCAAACCTCTCCTTGGGCAGAGGGAACCAGGTAAAGGTTACTCTTTGAGGTCTGTTTTATTTATAACCCAGCCATATTCACCTACTACCAGCATGTCTCTAGTTATCTCACACTCAACTCTTGTTTGAAGCACTTTCTGTTTTAAGCATTTTATGCTATATTTCTACTTTTCAATTTCTGGTACCATTGTACAAATTCTTGTTGAGTCCAAAATCTAAGGGATAGCCTGAATTTTTTCTGCATCACTCCTTGCAATGCATATCTATAGATGAAGCCTTAGTTCTGGCCTTTATCACTCATCTAAACAGTTCCAAACCCTTTCGGGCAGATCTATCCTCCTTCAGCTCTATTTTGGTTTATTCATGCAACAGGCACTTGAAGACCAGCACCTTTGTACTGAATGCAAGTTGAAGGTGCTGGGGACACATCAACGAGCAGCCTCCATTTTGGAGTTTGTGTTCTGGTAGTTGATGTAAGTAAGAGCATAAATACACAAATAAATATTAAGTATGGAGAAAAATGAAAGAACTATCTTGGAATGAATTACATTGGGGAGCAAGGATCTGAGAAGGCCTCTTTGAGATGACATTTAGCTGAAGCCTCTAGTAAAGGAGCTAGCTGTATAAACAATTTCAGATAGAGGCAATGTGCTGTGCTTTCATTCAGAATGTGCTAAGCATGCAAGACAAAAAAGGAGGACAGGACTTGACCTTTCCAAGGAATCAAAGACCACTGTGAACCAGGAACGCCTATAATCCCAGCAGCACAGGAGGCTGAGGCAGGAGGATCGAAAGGTCAAAGCCAGCCTCAGCAACTTAGCGAGAACCTGTCTCAGAACAAAAAAAATTAAGAAAGGGGGGGGCTCAGGATGTGGCTCAGTGGTTAAGTGCCCCTGGGTTCAATCCCTGGTACCCCCCAAAAAGCAAGACCAATGTGGCTAGCTATACAAAGAGCGAGAGGGGATGCAAGAGCAGGAAAGGGAGGTAAGAGATACAGAGCACACAGAGCTTTGGAGTTCAGTCTCCCATGGGTGCCTGTCTGAGAGACACTGCGGAACTCAAATTCAGATCACAGAGCTGTTCCCCTTAAATCCCTTCTCCACAGAACTGATGCAATAATGCACACTTCTTGAGACAGTATTTGGGGACCTTCCTGGTTTGGATGCTGCTTATGTGTCCAGCCTTATACCCTGAAACCAACAACATTCTCAAGTAATCGGCACCTGCCAATTTTGCCCCCTTTTGCACATCTTGCTTCAGGTTCTTTCCTCTGCTGGAAGAGTGCTGTCATTCTGTGTGACCATTGTCCTCCAAGACTCATCATAGGTTGTACAGGAAGAGTCAAGACATTTCTGTTATTTCATAGCCCACTCTGTTGCTATCTTGGACTGCTCATACATCTTTCCCACCATCCTGTGAGCTCTCACAAATGTTACAGTTAAAATTTTAAGTGTTTTGTTGAAGTCATGGTGCCTGATATGGAACTGGCACTCAGTACAAGTTAAAGGCAGAAAGGCAGTTTTACCCAAATGCACTGGAACGAATATATAACACTCTGATTCTACTTACTCCATGGTTTAGTCTAGTTTTAAAAGATCAAATTAAAGTTAACAAACACTTAACTATATGACTTTAATATATGATACATTATCCTAATCAGTTGTAAGCAATGCTTTATCAGAGAACTTCCTAGGAAGCAAATATAATGACATAAAGGTAGAAAAACCGGCTGTTATTACCTGTAAGAGCTTGAGTATGGATAGTACCAAAATTTCACTTCCTGAATGTATGTTGAAGACCGCCCTAGTGAACCACACAGTAGTGCTCATCTTACCAGTGAGGAAAATCAGGTTGTTCTTTAAGAGTTAACATTTATTCACTCTTTAATAGTAACATAGCTAAATTATGGAAACAACCCAGATGTCCCTCACCGGACGAATGGATCCAAAAACTGGTACATATATACCATGGAATTTTACACAGCAATTAGAAACAATGATATTGCAGCCTTTGAAGGTAAATGGATGGCTATGGAAGAAATTATGCTGAGTGAAATCAGCACAACCCAGAGAACCAAGGGTCGAATGTCTTCACTCATCTCTGGAGGCTGGAACTAGACCCTGGCCATTGAGAAAGGAGGTCGATTATCATGTGTTAAATCCAGATAAGTAGTAATGTCATATAACCTAATACATTTTTAGAGATGTTTTGGGAAGGGGAGGGGAGGGATAAGGATAGGTAATGGGGGAGCGCTCTTGGGGGTAAATTTAATCTTCAGAATCTATATATATATTATATATTTCATTAGAAGATTGTGTGATTGTTCAACAAATAAATTTCTGAATAAAAAAAAGAGTAACATTCGTAGGAAAATGAATGGAACTAGAGACCACGATGTTAAGCAAAATAAGCCAAACTCAAAGGATCTGGGTTCCTATGTTTTCTGTCAATAACAGAAGCTAGAGAGCAAAAACGGAAAGGAAAGGGAGGGTGGGGGATCTCATGAAAATCTAAGAGGAATCAGTAAAAGAAAGGAACCTAAGGGTGAGAAACAGGGCAATGGCAGAGAGCTGCGGAGTGATACAGGACAACAAAGCTCATCACTCTACATAACTATAATGGATCAATTAAAATGTAGAAGAGTAGGCAAAGACTTTCTCAACAGGTCTCCTAAAGTGAAGGATGTAAAGCCAAAGATCAGTGAATGGGATGCCATAAAGCTAAAAAGTTTTTGTACTGCCAAGGAAACAATCAAAAGAGTCAAGAGGTTTCCTACAGAAATGGAGAGAATCATGGGCTATGATTCCTCAGACAAGGGTCTCATATCCAGAATCTATAAAATCCTCAAAAATGTCAACTACAAAAACACCAACAGCCCAATTGATAAATGGGCCAAAGAGCTAAATAGAGACTTCTCACCAGAGGACA